>JADRCH010000235.1:3528698-3554298 GCA_019843965.1 Rhynchomys soricoides
CCAGTGAGGATCCTACTGTCCACAGTGTGCCAGTGAGGATCCTACTGTCCACAGTGTGCCAGTGAGGATCCTACTGTACACAGTGTGCCAGTGAGGATCATTCTGTACACAGTGTGCCAGTGAGGATCATTCTGTACACAGTGTGCCAGTGAGGACTATTGATCATTTGTCACCTAAAGGCTTACAGTAGGCACACAGTTCATTTGGAATCTTGAGAACAGAGCTGCAGAATGGTTGATCATTGACTTGTGTGAAGATAGAAGGTGAGGTTGAAGTAGCCAGTGTATGTGGCTAGTGAGCTGTGGTCAGTGATACTGGGCATCTAAAAGGCTGCCACGTTTGGGGAACCAGCTAGACCAGTGAAGGCTTGTGGTGTTCTGAGACACCTGTGCTTGTTTTTAAGTGACTCATACACTTGAAAATTTTGTGTTACTAACCAGCTATATAGACCAGGGCAGTAATAGGATATTGTGTTTTGGGGACTCATTTTTATGGTATTCAAAAATCAGTATTTGATGAAAATTTAAGTTAAGGAACCAGAGTTGCTAATAAACACTTAAAAAAACAGAGAAAACTTTTCTGTTTGGTTGAACGATTAGAACACAGATTACATTGCGGTTCTCAACCTGTGGCTCATGTCCTTTTCAAAGGGGTCACCTAAAAAAAATAAAATAAAAATAAAAAAATTGAAAACCACAGATATTTACACTGTAGTTCAGAACAATAGCAAAATTACAGTCATGAAATAACAATGAAAATAATTTTATGGCTGCGGTGGGGGTTCACCACAGCATGAGGAACTGTATTAAAGGGCCCGGGTATTAGGAAGGTTGTACACCCCTTCCCGTGGTGGCTTTAAAAGGAGACAAGTATCACTTTACAGTGGCAGCTCAGAAGGAAGTCTGTAACTCCAACAGGACAGAGTGTGATCAGTTATTGCTCAGGATGGATGTTGTTGCTCCTTAATGCTGCTTCAGTAGTTTTAATGACAATAGTTTGGGTTTTTAATAGCCAGCTTCCCTGTCCTCTTCTATAGCCACAGGATGAGTGGCGAAAAGTGTTGGCTTACTTTTCTTACTATTACTGCTAGTGAGGAGTTGTGCAGAAATTATAGGTTACAGCCAGGCTCATTATGAACTATGATTATAGCTGGTTTGATTCAGCCATGGTTGCAGTTTATGGAAAGATGACTGCTGCTTTTCTGAAAATTGTTATCTGGACAAAGTGTGTGATGCGCAGGCTCATTGTAGCCTGGAGCCGTCCTTCGTACTCACTGTGCAATGGGATGTTTTCCACACAATGCTACTGTGCATGCGACCGTGCTTCCAATGGCTAATGTGAGTTCTGAGATATCCAAAGTGAGCTTTAACTACACAGGGGAGAGAAGATGAATGTGCATGTTTGTGACTGTGGGTTTGCCCAGGTGTGCACAGGGAAGGCTAGAGGTTAATAACAGTATTGGCCTTTATTGTCCACTGAACCTGGAGATCACCTTTTGAGCTAGACATGTGCTACCACGTTGTCATGTGAGGCATTTTTCTAAGAAGACACACACTTACATCTCTACTCACCCCAGCAGGGGAGCCTGTGGTAGACTGGACAGCAGCGTAGGACTTGGTGAATCAGTGAGGTTTTGTTGGGGTCATTAATGGGAGTTCGGAAGGGGTTAATTACAAGGGGCAGGGACAACTCAAAAGTGGGTCACCCCAGCAATGATGAAGCTTCAAAGCCTTAGAGCTCTCTGCACAGCTTGTGGGCAGTTCCACATGCCCAAATGTCTGCTCTCTGCAGCTGCTGATTATGGTCTCTCCCCGGCAGCATATGCCTTTTTTGTAAAGCTGGGCCTTCTAGAATTTTCAGATGTTTACTTCCCGAGACATTTCCTTTATCTCCTGTGAGCCTCCTCTTCCCTCCCTATCCAACATCCTCCCTCAGCCTGGCTTTCCTGTGTGTGCTGGGTATCTGAACCCAAGTCCTCATGGTTGTGTAGCAAGCATTCACCCTACCTCCGAAATGCAGCAAGCATCTTCCTAGCCTCTGAAGTAGTTTTGTAGTTGTGGATTTGCTTTATTTTTGTCTTTCGAGGCAGTCTCACTCTGTAGTCTGGAACTCACTGTGTAGTCCAGGCTGGCCTTGAATTCATGGCAATCCTCCTGCCTTAGTTTCCTAAGTGCTAGAATTACAGGTATGAGCCCGATTAGTTTTATTTTTTAAAATACAGCCCTGTACATTATAAAAACGGTTTCTCTGCCCCCACCCCTTTATTGGTTTCTTTGTTATCACTCTGCCTGTTTGTTTCCCTGTCTTATCCCCCCACCTCCATCTCTGCTGCCCTTCCTACACAGGAAGGTGAAGCTGTCTCTCTCAGGTTGGATGACCATTCAGGTGGTCCTTTCTCTCTCCCACAGTGGTCTGGAGCCTGAGTGGCTGGACAGTGTGCAGAGGAATGGAGAACTGTTCTACCTGGAGCTGAGTGAGGATGAGGAGGAAAGCCTCCTTCCAGAGACCCAGACTGTGAACCACGTGAACCATGTCAGGTTCAGTGAGAAGGAGGTCATCATTGAAGAGGACGATTCCAGAGAGAGAAAGAAGTATGAGCCCAAGCTCAGGCGCTTCACCAAGATCTTGAAAAGCAAAAGCCTTTTACCTAAGCGTCACCACAAAAAGAACAGCAGTAACAATGGGCCTGTGTCCATTCTGAAGCATCAGTCCACCCAGAAGACCGGAGTCACAGTCCAAGAGCGGTACAAAGATGTGACTGTCTATATCAACCCCAAAAAGCTAACGGCCATCAAGGCCAGGGAGCAGGTCAAACTCCTGGAAGTGCTGGTGGGAATCATCCATCAGACCAAGTGGAGCTGGAGAAGGAGCGGGAAGCATGCAGACGGAGAGAGGCTCGTGGTGCATGGCCTGTTGCCAGGAGGCTCTGCTATGAAAAGCGGTCAGGTACTGGTTGGTAAGTGCTGCAGCCAGCTCTGATCCTTGTTTGCAGAGATAGATGGCTAAGGGTGGAGCCTGTGAGCCATGGGGTAGAAGACAGAATTTTCAGTCTCCAAGTAAAGTCAGTACAAATGGTGGCCCACATGCTCTGGTCTTCAGAGAGCTGCTTCCAGGTACCAAAGTCACATACCGCTAGTTCAGACTGGCAAGCACCCTAGCGAATCTTCACATTTTGAATAATATAATTTTATTTGATATTGCTTATGTTTGCTACAAGAAGAAAGTTGATTATACAGTGAACATTTAAGCTGTAACAGCTGTATCCAATAACATGATACAAAATATGTAATTTATGAATAAAAATACTTTTAAATTGTATGTTTGCACTTGAGGACACCAAGTTCTTGGAGTGGCTGTAGACTGTTTCAGTTGACCTCTCAAGGACAGTGCCTTTTTATATAAGTTCCTTTGTAAAGGCTCTTGTCTAAAATATCCCACCATTTTTGAGCAGAAAAATGCAAGTTATTTTTGAACATTTTGAGTATTTTTGCATTGTTGATTTAAAACTATGTGATATAATGTATGAGCTAGTTAGCAACTTTATTCTACTTTATAAAGATTAGAGATAATCAAATGTGAAAATATATTCTTTCTTGTAGTTATTTATTTACTTGTACCTGAGCACACACTCCTGGACATGTGTGGAAGTCAGGGGCAGCTTGTTAGAGTGGCTTCTAGCTATAGGCCTCAATGCACCAGGCTTCTTGTTAAGTGTGTTTACCCACTGAGCATCTCTCTGGCTCTGAAAACACATTCTTAACAAAACTTCAAACTTGTAATCATCCTAAAAGATGCCAGTTTTCTCAGTGGGCCCGCGTAAGGCAGGATTTTAGAAACCTTTTAAAATGTGTCTGACCCGAAGTCTAAATTTCATCTTTGTTCATTGATTCAGAACATATCTGAGCACAGGCTAAGTACCAGGCATGCAAATGATGACATAACAATTTATGTAAAGGAGCTCACGTAATAGTGGAGGAAGCACATCAGAAATGGGCAGTGTCACAGTGTGACAGACACCATGACAGAGCATCACATAGGTAATTCTCAGGAGACAGTCTGAAGGGTATCTGTCAGAGCATGGGTTCCAAAATGCATCTCCACACTGTTGTACAGTCTCGGGGCAAAAAGGCAGAGGGTGATGAAGGAAGATAGCTAGCTCCTTGTTCTGGCCTCTGCATGTATACAGAAACAATACTCACACACTCGTGCATGCCACACACACACACACACACACACACATGCTCACGCTCACACTTCGTGGGGAAAAAGGCCACATAAGAAAGGCCACTGATTCTGGGGAAAGGATTTACCTTCCAGGGTTTCCTTCTAGCTGATGCAGCTCCTGGAGATTTTAACATATGAAAGCCTCCTTGCTTGAGGAAGCCAGGCAAAGTCACTGACTGCCTGTGAAGTGCAGGGCTACAAAGATACAATATAAAGAAAGAGTAGTGCCATTCCATCATCATTGCTGTTTCTGCCAGACGTGTGGTCTGGATGCAAGTGCATATGGAATGGCTTCCCACATACTCAAGGGAGAGCTGAGGATGGGAACATTTAATGCGGAATGTTCGTGTTGGTATGTACAGAATAGAGGAGCGGCAGAAAGAGCAGCCCCATGCAGAGACAGTATGTGAACTCCAAGAGTTGTGCCCTCCAATAAGCTGCTATTCATCATGATTCAAAACCTTCAGATGGCTTGTGAGGGCCATCCGCCAAGCTATGATGCATGATCTGTCCATGTAGTAAATATATTTCTTTACGTGCCAGACATTCTTTCTAGCTTTGGGGGTGTTTTCATTTTTAAACTTTAGATATTTTTCCTCTACTGTTTTAATGTGTCAACAGTGTTTTGTATGATTTATTGGGTTGAGTTGTGTGTGTGTAGTGCGTGCATGCGTGCATGTGTATGTGTGTGTGTGTTCCCCTATACATACTCATCATCTCCGATACTGGAGGTATAAATTATATAAAACCTCTTACAAAGTTTCAGTTCATTTTATCTATTTACTAGTTTTCGGATTAGACTCTAAGGGAATGAACTGTTGCTTAGTTAGCTTGGCATGCAAACGATGGGGTTTGTCACATATGTACCCAAGTGCTGGCCTTGATCTCCTGACTCCAAATCCCGAAAGCGAGGATTACAGGCATGTGCCATAAAACCTGGTTCAAATTTTCCTTAACAAATAAAAAGCTATCTTTTTCCTATGCCTGCATTTGATGACTTGAGATTTCTCAAGATCTCAGGTCTGTCAGTAACAGATTGTTAGTCTCAGTATTTCAGTATGACCACAGTTAGGACACTGCACAGCCACCAACTATAGCGACATGCCTGTGAACATCTCTCTTTGTGAGTGTGGCTTGTCTGCTCACAGCTATTAGAACTGTGCGTGCTGTTAACAGGACAGTCAGACCAGTGACATAAATCCTTTTCAACAACAGAGCCCATCCTGAATTTTCTTTGCTCAGATCTCAGAGACTTGCTGCTCTTGGGGGGTGGTGCTGCTCTTGGGAGGTGGTACCAGTTTTCGCTGCTCCCATACATTTCTGTTTCTGAGTATTTCCTTAAAGTTTGGCAGTCAGCTGAAAGCAGTACCCAGCTGGCATCTTCATCCCAGAGCAAATAGAGTTTACTCTCTTACATACATGATGGAAGCCGCCTAGTACCTTGTCACATATGTACCTTGTTGGGGCTTTTTTTCTTCAGTGTTACTCATTTTTGGTCATCATAAAAAAATCATCCAGATTTTTTTCCGGAGACTAAACATGAATCTTTTGGGCCATGGCTACTGGAAGGATGTATTAGTCAGGGTTCTCTAGAGTCACAGAACTTATGAAATGAATCTCTGTATATAGTATGTAAAGGGGGAATTTTTTGGAATGACTTACAGGCTGCAGTCCAGCTAATCCAACAATGGCTGTGAATAGAAAGTCCAAGAATCTAGTAGTTGCTCAGTCCTACAAGGCTGGATGTCTCATGCTGGAATCCTGCAGAAGTAGGCATAATGCCAGTGCTAGCAAGGTGAGGGCAAGTAGGCACAGAGCAAAAGCTTCTGTCATTCACGTCCTTATTCAGACTCCCAGCAGAAGGTGTGGCCCAGATCGAAAGTGTGTCTTCACCTCAAGATCTGGATTAAAGATATGTGTCTTCAAAAGGCCATTCTATCTTTCTGTCAGGTTAGCTGCTTCAAGATAGCTCGAAACATGGTAAAACCAGTGGATTCCATGATCATGGGCCCACTGTCACACTTCTTTGGATGTGAAGTGAGTTCCTTGGTCAGAAGCAATACTGCATGAAATATCATGACAGTGGACAAGGTGTGCTATATCCACAGATGGTGGTTTTAGCAGAAGCAGGAAAGGCAAATCAATAAGAGAATAAGTATCTATTCCAGTAAGGACAAAGAGTTCTTTCCACAGAGGAAGTGGTCCAATGTAGTCAACCTGCCACCAGGTTGCTGGCTGGTCACCCTGGGGTACCATATTTGGGTCTCAGTGTTGGTCTCTGCTGTTGGCACATCTGGCACTCAGCAGCAGCTGTGGTCAGGTCAGCTGTGGTGAGTGGAAGCCCATGCTGTTGAGCCCATGCTTAACCCCCATCTCTGCCACCATGGCCACTTTGTTTATGTGCTCATTGAGCAATGCCAGGGATGGCTGGGGAAAGAGGCTGACTGTCCACAGAATAGGTTATCTGATCCACTTGATTACTGATGTCACTTTTTTGATGAGCATTTGCATGGGACACAAGTATCTTCACATTCTTCATCCATTTGGAGAGCTCTATCCACTCTTCTCCCCAGATATCTTTCTCACCAATTTTCCAATTGTTTTCTCTCCAAGTCCCTGACCATCCAGCCAATTGATTGGCCACAGCCCAGGAATCAGTGAAAAGTTGCACGTCTGGCCATTTCTCCTTCCAAGCAAACTGCAATACTATGTGTACTGCCTGAAGTTTTGCCCACTATGAAAATTCCCCTTTGCCATTGTGTTTCAGGGTTGTTTCAGAAAGGGGTTGTAATGCTGCAGCTGTCTACTTCTGCCTGCATAGTGTATAGAAATACCAGTAATTCAGACCCTAGTCTTCTCTTCATCAGTCACCTGATCGTAAGGAATGTCTCGTCAGGCCATAGGTGCACACTGGCAGCAGATGGCGCTATAACTGTAACAGGAGTGGAAACCATAGGCATTTGGGGAACTTCTTCACGTAACTTGGCTGTGCCTTCAGGACTTGCTCCTGATCGAGTATACATCACTTCCCTCTGAAACTTCACAAGCCAGGCCTCCATCTTCTGCACTGCTCTCAACTTTCTTATCTGTCAGGCTCCTAAAGGACATGCCACTGAGATCAGAACACTCAGTGGCTCTTCTAGCCCAAAGTTCCAAAGTCCTTCCACGATCCTTCAAAGAAACATGGTCAGGTCAGTCACAGCAATACCCCATGATACTAGTACTGACTTGTTTTAGTTAGGGTTTCTATTTGCTTTGATGAAACACCATGACCAAAAGCAAACTGGGGAAGAAAGGGTTTATTCACTTCCACTGCCACATTGTAGTCCATCATTGAAGGAAGTCAAACAAGGTTGGAACCTGGAAGCAGGAGCTGATACAGAAGCCATGGAGGGATGCTGTAACTGTCATGCTTCACCATGGTTTGTTCACCTGCACTCTCTTATAGAACCCAGGACCAGCAGCCCAGGAATGGCACCACCCACCATGGGTTGAGCCCTCCCCCACTGATCACTGAGCTGGATCGCATGGGGGCATTTCCTCAACCGAGGCGCCTTCCTCTCTGCTGTCACTAGCTTGTTTCAAGTTGACACAAAAGCAGCTCGTACAAAGGGGATAAGCAGGAGGAGTGCACAGCACTGATGCTATGCTTCATGGACTTGTAGGTGTAGGAGAACACACCCAGGTAGTGGTCTGTCATCTCTAGCTTGATTCCCACCTGGATGAAAGTCTCACTGTTGTACACACCCACCATCCTGAGCAGGATGGGCAAGTCCTTCAAGTGGGTCTTTGCCACTTTGGGCTCCATCATCAGGGGTACCCCCTTCTTGACCTTTCTCTGGTATTTGAGTAGTGAGTGATGCTTCCAATACAGGTATGGTTCAGGCCCTGCCTCTGGTGGGTGCTATACAACTGTGCCAGCTACTCATAGGATGCGTTTTCTCCTCTGTTCCACTTCCACCATCTTGCTGGTTGCTGGGTCAAGGGTAGATAACTGGATTTTTTTTTTTAAGGCTAAGAAGGGAGAAGAAAATCATACATTATCTAGCAAACTAACTATAAATGTGTTTATTCATTTATTTATTTTGTTTGTTTGTTTGTTTTTGGGAAAATATTTCACTATATAGTCCACAGACTGGTCTCAAAATTTTGATTCTCTTGCCTCTGCCTTCCAACTGTTGGGATTATATACACCATCAATCCCAGTTCATATATTACTTCACCAGATTACCCCTCTGAAGACTGTTTCTGATAAAGAATGAAGATTTTAATTCCATGCTATTTTGTATAATTTATGTCCTCAACTAGATTTATTTTTTTATGACATATGTGTTTTTTTACATTTTCCTTTTAAAATGTTTGAAGATGTGTGTGCTCACTTTTCAGAAATGTTTTTGAGGTATGACATCCATTCATAAGTGCACATTGATCATTTTGATGTGTGTATTGTCCTATTTAATGGCCTCCTTGGATCAAAAATCAACATTTTCAGTACCCAAAAGGCATGCCCAAGATCAGTCAGCAAGAAGCCTTGAGCCTTCATCAAATAGAATTGCTTTAACTTATTTTTCAACATTGTGTGAATGGGAGTTAATGTGTGTGTGTGTGTGTGTGTGTGTGTGTGTGTGTGTATGTGTGTGTGTGTGTGTGTATTCTCCTGTGTCTCACTTTATATATATATATATATATATATATATATATATATATATATATTCTGTATCTTTTCTTTAACTCCAGCTATGTCTATGAGAAGTATTTCTGTTGGGCTAGGGAGGGGACTTAGTGACTAAAGCTCCTGCTGCATGAGATCCTGTGTTCAGATCCGCAGTACCCACATAAACCAAGACGCCAAAAGTATGTATGGACAATCTTAGTGCTCATATGTGAAGAGGGGGGCACAGTGAGACAGGAATCCCTGGAAGCTCATGGGTCAGGACTGAACAAGAGGCCCTATCTCAAGCAAATCAGAAAGCTAGGACCAATACCCAAATGTTGTCCTGTGACCTTCATGGGTATCCTGTGGCTTGTATGCTCTTCCCCCCACCCCCCACACACACATGCACAAAGATGTTATTTTTAAAAGGAGAGCAAAGGGAAGTTCCATGTAGCTGCCATGCAGACTTCTTTTGTGTTGTTTCTTCTGTTTAGTTCTGGGGTTTTCTTAAGACAGTTCTCACTATGTAGCTCAGGCTAACCTAGAATTCGTAGAAAAGGCTGATCTCAAACCCAGTCCTCCTGCCCAGCCCTCAAGTACTGTGATTGCAGGCATATCTGCCATGCTTGGCTAATAGCTTATTTTATATAGACTATTTTTTCATTCCATTTTTGTTGAACTTTTTCTTACAAATAAAATATTTGAAATGCTTTTTTAAAAGATGGTTTGGGTTTTTTTTATGAACACCTAATGTGTTGTTCTCTGTGCATTTCCATTTCTTTTTCAGAATAGATTTTGATTTTTATTTTTATTTCCCCATTTGTATTCCTTGTGCCTTCCTGACTTCCTCACGGACAGTGCCTCTGCCACATTCTATCTCCCAGAGTGCTCCTTTCTCATGCTTTTCTGCTCTCAGGAGACTGGAACCCAGTGTTTGTTGGAAGGACAGAATTTTAGAGCTCCCTCTCTGGAAGGCCTCTGGGCAGTTACTTCCTTCGGCAGAAGTGAATAGAGGTGTCAACAGCAACTACTTAGGAGCAAATTACTCATCACCAATAGACCTGGGTCTGTGTGTTCTGATTCCCACTCAAGACTCTCTGACCTGCTACGTTGGTTACTTCAGTTGATGGAGACAGCACCAACGAATTTATTTCACAATGATGAAAAAAGAAAAAGAGGAAAAGAAATTATTTATTCACTCTATACAAAATATAATTTAGATATACGTATCACTCTGCAGCAGTGTATAATTTAACCCAATTAATTCATTTTTGGACATTTATCTTGAAAAACCATCCAGAACAGATAGGCAAATTAGAGCTGGCAGGTCACATCAGGCTTACTACTTGTGTTTATATAGCCTGCCTAAAAGCCCTAAATAATTTATAGCATAGGAAAAGTATTTAGAACCCAAATAAAATATTATTGTACACAGCCCCCACCTGTTTACCTGTTGTCTGGCTGAGTTCAAGATGGATCTAGTGGGGAGAGTTGAGCAGCTGAACAAAGAATTTATCCACCAAAGCATGAAATGTTTTCTGTGAAAAAGTTTGCTAAACACAGATCAAAATAAGAAATAAAAGAGGGGAATTTGGGGACATGAACATCTGAGTTCAAATATCCAGTATCCACATTTGTGTGTGTGTGTGTGTATCCAGGAGTGATCCCACATATGCTCGTAACCCCATTGGTATGGGACAGAGACAGGAGGATCTAAGGGGTTTGTTGGCTCCAGGTTCAGTAAAAAGTGTCACAAGGGACTATGGCAGAGAGAGATTGAACAGGACATCTGCTACCTTCCCCTGACTTCTTGTTCACATGGATACAGAGGCCAACATACATGTGTGTCCCGCGCTACGGTCTCACCAGCAAGAACGACGCGGCACACATAGGATCCTTCTGCAGTAAAGCTTTAATGCATCTTGAGAGGGAGAGCATAAGCTTGCCACGAGTGGAGACCCCGAACAATAGAACACCCGTCCCTTATATAGGTCACAGCGCTTGCCTGGGACATAGAGCTTCCCCATTGGCTCCCGCACACCAGGCCAGATGCCGCCACGAGAGAGGCTGAGACTCTGAGGTGGAAAATTACCAGGTGCATGCGCACTAGCCTGTTTACAACTTGTCCTCGGCCGAATGTAGGCGCCATCTTGTAATGGCGAATGTGGGTGCTCAGGCGGCTCCCCACACATGTGTGCATATAGCACACACATACAATGGAGGAAGAAAAACTATGAGCACAAAAATGTTTATCAAGACATTTACAAATCAGTGTCTTAAGTATTTAAAGTATTATAAAAATGTCAAACAAGTGTATGGATATTTACACTATAAATTATGTCATTTGACCAATAAAATTACAATTCAATAAGCTTGTACCAGCACAAACATTTCTGCTACCTGAGAGGCTTAAAGGAATAAAACTGATTTGTTCTTCATTCCGGTGAACCTAGTAGAGACTACACTTAGTGTTCAGAAGTGCTCGTGGCTGTAGCACAGAGTGGTTTCTGACCATTTCTGTGGTACTTTACTAACCTGCTATGGAGTTGTGCCCTGGGAGGCCACAGACTTCGTGCAAGCATCTTCTCAGCTCTCCACAGTGGAGGCCTTATTTTTAACATTTTACATTTCATAGAGACAGCGTATGTCCTTGTCACTGTACAGTAAGCAGACTTGACTTGCTCAGGACAGACATTTTCTCTGACATTGAAGCTATTCACTGTACAGATATTCTTGAAGAAATGGCAGAATGTGGACCCAGTGCCTTGGTTCGAAAGACATGCAGAAACCTGAGCGACCTGTGGAGAAGCATGTGCCATGTTGGGTTTACCCACATGCATACCTACTTCTCCCCCTTAGAGAGTCTTAGAGGTCTTCCTTAAACCTTTTCTTGATTCTCTACTGCAGTGGTCTGGAACAAGACTTGACTTACATACTTTGGAATTACGAGAAAGTACCCTAGATATATTCATGTTAACATAGCTCACTAGGGGTTTGATAGTACTTTTTAATTATGTTCTTGTAAACCAAAGGTCCCAGGACAGAAGCTAGACCCTTGGCTGAAGAGTCTAGAAGGCCCAAGGCCAAGTGACAGGTTAGAACTTCAGGATTGAGCTGATTTGGGGTGTTGCAGATGCAGCCTGTCTTAGTTAGGGTTTCATTGCTATGAAGAGACACCATGACCAAGGCAACTCTTATAAAGGACAACATTTAGTTGAGCTGGCTTACAGTTTCAGAGGCTCAGTCCATTATCATGAAGGTGAGAATCATGGCAGCATCCAGGCAGATGTGGTACTGGAGAAGGAGCTGAGAGCTCTACATCTTGATCCATGGCAGCCAGCAGGAGGGTCTCTGCCACACTGGGTGGGCCTTGATCATAGGAGCTAAAAGCCCACCCCACAGTGACACACTTCCTCCAATAAGACCACACCTCTTAGTGGTGTCACTCCCTGTGGGCCAAGCATCAAACACATGAGACTTTGGGTGTCATTTGTATACACTACACAAACCCAAGATATCTTGGACTGTTGTTAGCCCTGGTCATTACCCACCCCATATCTGTTTTACAGGCTCATATAACTTCCCACTTACAGCCTTTTGACAGACAGGTAAAGCTTTTGAAGTATATTCTTACTAAAGCATGAGCTTCCACCAACCCCACAGTCCAGACTATTCCCAGAAAAACATCTAATACTTATGGAAGCTTCCCATGGTGTGCTAGCCCACCTACCTGGGATCCTCACCAATAAATTTGGTAACTGTATTGATTTACAAATAAATTTATTCTGGGTCATGTAACCACTTCCACAGCAGAACATGTTTGGGGCTCCTTGAATCTCTGTTCCCTGGGTTGTGATTACTCATCTAACTCAAGAATAAATTGACTCTTACTCTCTTTTGGGTGAGAGCTATGTTTTGAATCAGTAGTTTGAAAGTAAAGTTTCATCTTAAAAGTGATCTTGATTTTGAAATGGGATAAATACATTATTTGGAGAACAGTCATGGGAATGAAGATTTTGATTGACATGAACTGGCCATGTTGATACTGTCAGAAACTGTTGTGCGGACAGCAGGCCGTGATAGCAGCAAACATCACAGTGCATGGAGATGTACTACATGGACTTAATTAAAATTTCAGCTGGATTTTTTTTTTTTTTTTAATTATGGGTCTGAGTGGTTAGATTTAATTTTGTTAAGTTTCAGTATTTAACAAAATTTCCATTTGTCCTTTGGGTTCACATAACTTACCCAGTTACACCAAGACTAGACATATTCATATCTTTAAGTATTCATTGATTGCAGTGAGTTCTGGGGCAGTGTCAGGCAGCACAAGAGATGAGTTGGGAGATTGGCTGTGTCACTAATGTGCCGTGTAACCTTGGATAAGTCCCCAAATGCACCACATTTTCCATTATGCCCTTGAGGAAGTCTGGATAGCTATTTTCTCATGTTGCAGTTCTGAAGCTGTTTTGGTTTGGAATATTCACACAGTCGTCTTTTGTTTTTCTGTTTTTAGGCGACGTCCTTGTTGCTGTGAATGATGTAGATGTGACTTCTGAAAACGTAGAAAGAGTTCTGTCCTGCATCCCTGGGCCAATGCAGGTGTGGACATCCCTTCCTATGCTGTGTGCAGTGTTGCTTAAAGTGCATGCGTTCTGTACTGTTTCCTTTGTAAGATGCTCAAGTTTTCCTCCCGTGTAATGGGTGAGCACCACTCATGCTTGAGCAGCAAGGGCAGCTTTGCCTCTTGCTAACACTTGCTTTTGGGGCATTGTTCTTAAAGGGGAGGGAGAGCCACAAAGAAAACTCATCTTGAGTAAAGGAAGCAGCAGCAGTTAAAAAAGTAAACCTGACTGCCTGCTTACCTTAGAGCATGTGTTTGCCAGTGACAGCACAGCTTTGAGAAGAATATCTTAAAAGCTGAGGGCCAGGTTCGGTGGTGCACACCTTTAATCCCAGCTCTCTGGAGGCAAAGGCAGGTATGTGAGTGAGTTAGAGGCCAGCCTGGTCTACATAGCAAGTTCTAGGACAGCCATGTATACTATGTAGAAACCATGTAGGTTCATACTATGTAGAAACCATGTATCCAAAAAAAAAAAGTAAGTAAATAAATAAGCTTCAAGTTTGTCTCTTAAGTTATAGAAGTACATAGAAGCTATGTAGCCGTCCTGGAACTCACAGAGATCTGCCTGCCTCTGCCTCTCAAGTACGGAGATTAAGTGTGGGTGCCACCATGCCCAGCTAGAAATGTTTTTGTTGTATCTTAATATGACTTTGGTTGTTTCAAAACCTGTCTCAGTTAGGGTTTCCATTTACTGTGAAAAGACATCATGACCAGGGCAACCCTTATAAAGGAAAATGTTTAACTGGGGCTGGCTTACAGGTTCAGAGGTCTAGTCCATTGTCATCCTAGCAGAAAGCATGACAACATGCAGGCAGACTTAGTGCTCGAGGAGCCAAGAGTTGTACATCTTAATCCACAGGCAGCAGAAGGGGACTGTGTCCCACATTAGCCAGAGCTTAAGCATAAGAGACCTCAAAGCCCACCCCACAGTGACACACTTCCTCCAACAAGGCCACACCTTTTAATAGTGCCACTCCCCATGGGCCAAACATTCAAACACACAAGCCTCAGGGGGCCGTACTTATTCAAACCACCACAAAACCTAACTAGTATTTTCTCTTAGGCCTTGTAAACTAGGAGTTTATGGCAGGCAGGAGAGTAGAAGGAGCTTGTGGTAGCCTGTGGCAGTCAGCTGACCATGTGCATTGCTAATATCACTTTCCTTAAGCTTTCTACCACTGTGACACAGTGCTTGAGGAAAGCAACTTTGAAGGTGGAAAGGGTTACTTTGGTTCCTGGTGTCAGACGTTTCAGTCCATGGCCAGTTGGCTATGTTTTGTTAAAGAGGACTCTGGGGAGAGGCTGCTGTGAGGCATGCTGAGCCTTATTGTGAGTGATAGCAATAGAACAAAATGGCTTACTTCCTAATAGCCAAGAAGCAAAGAGAGAGAGAGGAGGAGGATGCTGGGTCCAAATGTCTTCCTCAAGAGCATTCCTCCAGTGACTCCACTTCTCATGCTCTTAAAGGCTCCACTAATCCCCAGTGGTGTCGCATGCTGGTAACCAAGTCTTCAGCATGTGGGCACTCGGCCAGCATTGAAGACCCAATACGTAGCATTGCGTCCTGTATTCAGAGGTGTGCCCCTGTACTACAACAGAAGTGCATTTAGTTCATCCATAAGAACTTTCAAAGCTGTAACAGGTCCTAATTGCTCAAAAGTCCACAGACTCCCCAAGACTTAATGAAAACTCACTTGTGAACATCCATCAGCATGAGAATAGACTGTGCATTCCCCAGGTGATGCCATAAGCAATCTCATTGCATAGGAAGAAACAGGAAAAGAATGAGGAAGCGTCAGACCTAAGCAAGACTGAAGCCAAGCAGTCAGGTCTGCCACCTGGGACATACAGTGGAATGACATACTCCAGAAGCTCTGGCAGTCCTGCCCCTGGAGCCTTGCTGGCTGAAGCCCATATCACAACTACCTTAGGCTGGCTCTGCTTACTGCCTGCAGCTTTCCTTAGTCAATGCTCCATGTTCCTGGTGTTTCTGACTTTCTAGGTTTTCCATTTCAGCTTCAGGTTCACTCTCATGACTTCATGCACAACTGCCAGGAACTGCCTACAGAGACTACAAACCTGCTACACATTGTATGACCATCTATACTTTCCTTTGAAATTTTGGTTGAAGTCTCCAGGGCCCTACAGCTCTAGCATCCTACATGCCTGCAAAACCATCATCACATGGTCTGCCACTTGTCAAAATCTTGGTAGGCCCACTTGAACCATGGCTGGAATGGCCCCCTTAGCTTTACTGGGTAAACAAGATAAAGAATCCTTGACAAGCAGTACCCTAAACACACCTGTGCAATCTGGGTTTTCAGAGCTGTCCTCTTGAAAGGAGTTGTAATTTTACACTTTTGAGCTAAGGGCTGGGATGTGGACCTGGGAAGGGGTCCTGGTCAATCCTGATATGCCCTCAGAATATCTTTCCTACTGTCCCAGTGCAAAGTCCTTGCCTCTTTACCAGTGCCGATCTCTCCATATTTTTGGTAGCAACTTTAAACATTCTCAGTGTCTGGCTGAAATGCAAGTTTTTCAAATGTTTCTGTTCTGTTTCTTGCTCCTGATTCCCACTGTCAATCTGGCTAAAATCAGCAATCAACACCCACCCCTGGATGTTGTGTGGCCTTTAGATTTCCTGTTAGATTAATTAGTCTGCCCACTTTACCTCAGCCTCTCACAGAGTTTGGGTGCATAGGTAAAATGCATTCACATTCTTTCCTGTCATGTAAAAAGGTTGATCTGTCACCCAGTTACCAACAGTCTTAATTTATGCCTTAGATTTAATGAGCCTGGTCTTTGCCGCCTGCTGTTTACATTTCTGTCAGGCTTCTGGTTTTCTAAGTCCTTAGCCGCAGAACTTCCCATGGAGCTGCTTAGAAAACCTAGGCTTCTCCATCCAATTCCTCAGACTCTTCCTGCAAACTACTCCCCAGCTCCTGAACCACATCAGGTATATATAGATGTCACAGCAACAAACTACTTCTTTTTAAAGTTGCTTAATTTAAAAAACTATTCTTTAAATTTCATGGATAAACACAGTGCTTTTCATCCTGTTTACCCGAATCTCCTCCCAATTCAGTCTTCCTGGACTCCCTCCCTACCAACTCCATGCCCCCTCTGGTCCAATTAGAGCTTCTTGCATGTGCATGGGTGTAAAACATGGTCAACTCTCCATGACACCAATGAAGAAAGATGACCCTGCCTCCCTCAGTGGCCATCAGCTGCCTGTAACTCCTCAGGGAGGAGTGGGGCCTTGTGCTCCTGCCTCCTTCCTGCTGCAGTGCAGATTGGCTTGATCCTCTGCAGGTCTTGTGCAGGCTACCACAGTTGCTGTGAGTTCAAGAGTGCAGTTTCTCATCTGGAAGACACTCAATTGTAGGCCCTCAGCTCTTCCAGCCTTACTATCACTTCTTCAGACAGATTTTCTCACATCTAAGGTCCTAACCATAAATCTCCTGTAAGATTCCAATGGTTAGTCTTCCTATTTTATACCTAAAGAAGAGAAATCTGGAGCATCCAGTGGGCTGAGGCAGGAGGATTGTGAGCTATACTAGCCTGTTTAATGAGATCCTAAGAAAGAGAATTTAGAAATTACTTAATGGTTTTCCTTAAGTTGCAGAATCAGTTATTCAAAGTACTAAATTTTTTCAAACTAACTCAAAGCATGCTCCTTCCTTTTATTTTAACCTGTGTGGATTCTGATGTCTTGGTTCCAGACCTAACTGAGATAGACCTGCCTGGGGCTTTTTGTTCTACTGGCTTGTGGCTGTGGCATGTATAAAACAGTCACTCCAGCAACAGGGAGGAGGAAGGCAAGTTTACAAATAATCCCACTAGAGGCTTTAACCCAAGCATACCGAGCAGTGACGTATTAAACATGCACTCGGGGATGGAGTGTTCTGTAGCTTCTTGTCCTCCAACAGACAGAGAAATGGGAAGACAGACACTGGGAGAACACATCAGACCTCCATGTAACACCTCCTAGAGGTTCCAGATCTACATTTCTCTCAACTGTAATCAGAGGGGGTCTAAAGGCATGCCTTCGAATCTAGTTCCAGCTCTACTGGTGTGTGCTGGTGTGAGATCCAGAGGTACACAAAAGCTCATTTTAACATTTCAAACTTTTCCCCCCTAGGTGCTTCCAAAGTGTTACATGCATGAGGGTTTTGGGTTATAAGATGATAGAACATGTGCTTAGCATGTGCAAGGCTTAGAGCAGCACATGCACAGCATGAAAAAGAGGCGGAAAGCTACTACACATCAAGACAGACTGAACAGTGTGTATGACAGCGTTGCTGTACTAAATAGTATACTCTGAGCATTCCTTACCAAAGATGCTTGCGATCAGGAGTGGATGAGTGTTGGGCAAGGAATGGAGAGAGAGAGACAGAGACAGAGACAGAGACAGAGACAGAGACAGAGATCAGGATCATGAGAGCACAATTGACTCAATTTGGGAGTATTGCATGGCTGAACCTCCCTACGTAGAGCAACCCGAAACCCTAAATACTTAAAATCCAAGCCTTTCAAAGCACCACATTGATGCTCAAAGTGTCTGGAATTTTACAGCATTTCAGATTTAGAGAGACCTAGGGACTTTCTGAGTTTTGCCCAAAAGAGGAAGAGGCTGGAGGAGAGTTTGCTGAGCCAATTAGACTAATTCCTTAAGCATTATTCATGAGGAGATTTGAAGGTGCTGCTTGCCAGCTGAAAGAGAATGGATAAGATAGCCTAGAGCCTCCGAGCTGTGAGAAGGACCTTGCTGACCCACAGGTGCAGGGCAGGCCAGCTTTGCTGGCATCTAGGGTCCTCATAGCCTGCAGTGTGCACCTGCAGAGAGGGTGGAGCCAAAGTGGGGTAGAGGTGAAGGAGGAATTGCTTCTTACACAGCATGGGTTGAAGACAAGTGGGGAGGAGATAACCAAAGCCAAAGGTTTGGGAATGACAGGTTATAGAAATCTCTTCCTTGGCCCCTAGGGAACCAGGGCATCATTACTGAGCCAGGAAGGGAGGAGGATAGGCTGGGCAGCTTGCACAAGTAAGAAGGCAGGGGATGTGGGATGCATGTTAAAGGCCACGGAAGAACATCAGAATGCTGAAAGAAGGGTGATTAGATGCTGCTTAAGAAAAGGTGTCTCTAAAGCCACATAGTGCCTTTAAGGTTAATTCACCTTTGTTTTTAAATGGTGTGGATCTTTTTATTTAGTTATAAATTGCCCCATATGTTACATTAAGGCAGCTGGATTTCTCAGCATTTCTAGTTGCTTACCACATTGGACTTTAGACATATCTTTCTGAAGTGTAATTATCTTTGCATGATGGAACCGACCTTTCTGAAACCAGAGTGGTTAAACTAAAAACGGTTCCTTAAAGAGTTTTAATTGGGGATCATGGCGTGTGTTTCTCTTCAGGTTGGTGTCATGACACTCTCCACAAGCACAGTGGACTGGTATTAAAAGTTAGGTTATTGCTGCGTCCTAAAGTATAAATTAGCACATTTTTTTCAGTTTACCAACTCATTTCCCTTTGGTCATTTTTTGGGGAATCACACCCAATCTTAAGACCTTCCCACCCACAAGAACCTCAGTTGTATAGCCTGTTTGTGTCTAAACCACAAACCAAGTCGTATTTTTGTAACATTTATTCATTATGTACACTTGTTGGAGGTCAGTGGACAACTTGCAGGAATTGGTTCTTTTGGTCATGTGGATCTCAAAGATCAAAGTCGGGTTGTCAGGCACGGAAGCAAGTGTGCTTATGCACAGAGAACCCAAATATTCAGCTCACATCTAAGATGATAATTCCTAAAACTGGATACACTCAACTCTTTCTCACTTTAATTATATGTTAATTTTTATCAGTTTAAAAATAAAAAAAACTTGAACATTCTTAACGTAGGTTTGCTAATTTTTTTAAAGTTTTGTTTAGTTTATTTTCCTCTAACCATACATTAATTTTCTACTCAGACTTTTTTGGATACAGTGTCCAGATACCAAGGTCCCATATTTCTACATTGTGTTTACAGGAAACATTGTTTTTTAAATTCCATAGACACTAGGCTTGCTCTCTACGGAAGCCCCTGGTAGTGTTAGCACACTTCACCTTCACTAAGCGTGTGCATCTAGGTGAATTTGAACTCCTTCTTCACTAAGCGTGTGCATCTAGGTGAATTTGAACTCCTTCTTCACTAAGCGTGTGCATCTAGGTGAATTTGAACTTCTCTCTTTGCTACAGAGATTAGCATCTGTCACTCTAGTAAATATCTTAAGCATTGACTGACAGCAAATGGTTCATTCTGGCTAATTTTAGAGGTTCTCAGCTGTGATCAGCTGTATTTGTTACTCATCTTATTGCTGGGACCAAACACCTGACCTAATGCAGCTTACAGGAGGGAGGTTCATGTTGGCTCTTGGTTTGAAAGGAGAAAGTCTGTCACAGCAGGTAATGCATGGCAGAGCCCATGGCCACAGGAGCCTAAGAAGAGACTCTTCCCTCTGGGCAGTCCAGGAAGTTGGAAGATGGTGCTCAGCCTGTTTTTCTTTTTTCCCCCTTTCAGTCTGGAACCCAGTGCCATGGAATGGTGCCTCCCATATCCCGGATGAGCCCTCCCCAGAGCAACCTAAGGAATAGGGATCAGGCTCCTACAGTTCCCCCAGGCCCCCCACTTACCTGAAGACCTTCCAGGATCCCACTGGCACTACAACATGGACCAGGCCTTTATCATGTGAATTTTTGGGAACACTTTTCAAATAAAAGAAACTTGCTTATATGATAAATCTCAAGTCTTAGAAAAATATGTGGGTGTCTAACTTTAAAAGCCACTACCAGCTCCAGAGAAGCAAATTGAACATAACACCAAGCACTTACTGAATACCTAATATTTTTGGAAGATTTTTTCAATATATTTTTTTCATTTAAACAATATAATACCTGTAGCAGTTGAGTAGGTTGGTTAGGGTTGTAGAGGGTTTTGTTTGCCTTGTTTAACAGATTTACTACTTTAGATGAAAGTATGTAAAAGCTATTTTTTTAAAAGTGATCAGAGTGTGTTAATACTTACCACCTATTTGGAATTAGAAAGGAACTTCATAATAAATTATTTAAATAGGAATTATTTAGTATTGTTTCTAGTCTTTAAGTATCTTCCTCAAATGTAACTTGCTGCCTTGGTACATTATCACCTGCTTTCAAGCATTAGCTAGTCTTCTTTATTCTTGATCAAACATTAAGTAATTAATTAACTAATTAATTAATTAGAGATGGAGTCTCACTGTATAATCCTGACTGGCCCGGAACTTCTTCAGGCTGACCTTGAACTCACAGAGATCCACCTGTCCAGGAACAGCCATCATGCCCAGCTTACTCTTACTTTGAAAGACACCATTTGGCTCTAAACTTAAAACTTTATGAATTGTTTCCTTTAAGGGGACTTTTTTTTTTTTTTAAGTGTAAACATTCAGAGCACTATGTGGCTACTGAGTTTATGATGACGTCAGCAGCATTCATCAAATGCTCACGCTGGTGCATCTTTGAAATGGGTGGGTTGTTGATGGCCAGCTGGCACTGGGTAAGTGTCTCTGTTTCCATGGGGAGGTACCTGAGAAGTGGAAGGGGCCTTTCAGCAGCTGGAAAACAGCCACATTCTGGATTCTGACCAATCTTGATGTCAGGCTGTGAAATGAAGACTATCCTGATAAATGTGACAGCTAATCCTCTAGTGGTGCAGAGTGCCTCATGCCACTGGATGGTTGTTTGATACAGCTGTCTTTGGCCCTTTAAAGGGCTGTAAAGCCTGTCTGAGAGAAGAATATTTGAAACCTGTCACATTTAGAAGGAAAGACAGCTCCCAATGTGTGAGGTTGCCCTTGAGCCCCAGTCTCTCCCTCTTAACCACATTTAAGGAGTCAGAGCCATTAGCATTCAAGATGTGCAATGACAATTCTGCACTCAAATGATGTGGATTTCTGTTCTTCTGTGGTACTTCTTTGTGTAGTCAGTGGCTGCATTTGCATGAACGGATTTTTGTATGGAACATTGTACTTTTCAATCTATGAACATTTCTAATTGTATGTATATGTACCCGCCACTGTATAAGGAGCTAGATTCAGGTACAAGGGAACTCACTGTCCTTGCCTTTTGCCCATGTACTGAGGTGCCATCTCCATCCTGTGCACTCCTGGCTATACCTGTCAGCCCATGTCTTCCTTTGTTAAAATAAATAAAATGATATTTGTCTTGTTGAAAACCCAAACATTTTGTTTTCTTCTTTTCAGGTGAAGCTGACATTTGAAAATGCATATGCTGTGAAAAAGGAAACAGCCCAACCCGAAAAGAAAAAGGCACAGTCGAGCACAAATGATTTGGTGAAACTCCTCTGCGGGTCAGAGGCTGATGCTGTCCAGCACAGTACCCTGAGCGTCCCACACATCACCATGTTCCTCACACTGCAGCTCCAGTCAGAAGCAGCCAGGGAGGAGGTGAGTGTCTGCTCACATATGCTGAAGAAGCAAGGAGACCTCCCATCCTGCAACCTTAGACTTAAGAAACAGGAGGGAGTTAGCTGTGCCTTGTCGCTGTCTGCATATCTCATGCTGTCCTCTGTATTACATGACTTAGCTGTGCTTTGTCACTGTCCTCTATGTATCACATGTTACAACAGGTGTTTTAAAATAAACAACAGAAAAGCAGATATACCATTCAGGTGTTCTAGGCAACAGAGAAAGACCCAAAGCTCACTTCGTGCCCTTTTATAGTTTGTAATGTGATGCATGTGTTTTCTTGTGTTTTTTTCTGTCTGTTTAATAAGAAATTGAAAATGGTAACGATTAGCTTAGTTGTCGATGTACTACTTGGCATTTTCTGTGCTCTGGAAAACACATGACACCCAGCGGTAAGAATTCTAATTTTTACACTTTGCTGTCTCCTTGTATCTTTAGAACACATGAGACCTTTAAGCATTTGTTTTTTTAATCTCCCTAAGTTTTGAACCTTTCTAGTCAGAGGACTGCTGAGCCCACATGCCATTGCCTGTCTCTCCCTGGGAAAATGTGCAGATGCCTCACAAATAAACAGCTTCCTGAATGTGGCCAGTTCTGTATCAATACCATAATTAGGAGAGGCTCTTTATTCTTACCACACAGTGTGGAAGCATCTGTAAGTGCAGGCTCCTAACAAGGGCTTTAAAAATACAACTAATTAAATGGTCTGGGCACTGCAGAGCCTGCCAGCCCCTCAATACAAAGGCTTTTAAGACTACTATGGAGATTTCTTTAAATGGCCTTCTTTACTAGTATGATACTTTACAACAAAATGTCATAGGGTCATTTCTTTCCCTGAGAGTTACATAATTGATACAGAGCTTGCCTTTAATTACAAGATGGAGACTTATAAAAAGCTAGTCAAAGACTATTTAAAGCAGCATTTGGTATTTTGACAAAATAGAATGGAAGTATCTGTTGGACGTGGTTTAAATTTATTACATCTACATTACAGAAGATTTTAATTCATTTGACTTAATTTCTAGAAATAAATAATAAAATTATAAGAAAATACTTTGTAGCTATTTTCATAATGAAAATTGCAAAAACATTTGTATCATTATTATTTAGTATATTTGGCAAACATATCCCATAGCATATGTTGAATAATTTACATATCTTAGGCATTCTTAATAAATATAAACAGAAGGTATGCACAGTGTATCATCATCATATCTGATAATGTAAAAATGTGAATACATGGACCCCACACCAGGTATCTGTTTCTCATATAGACTTTAACAATCTTTAGAGAGAGAACCAGGGAAGCCAGGCCAGTGTAATCGGTAGGAATGTGCACTTCTGTTGTAGCAATTGTAGAGATTAGAGCAACTGGAAGTTACTCTGATTCTTCATGGTTTTTATTGAGAAGTTTTAATTTTTAACTTGCTGTTTGAGAAATAGATGTTGCCTAAGTCTGAGCAGGAAGCGAGGCTCCCCCTGCCATCTCTGCCTTTGGAGAGTCAGCACCCTGGAGCTTCTACTTGGAAAGTCATTATTAAAGCTCTGGTTCCTGGAAATGGGTTCTCACTGAAAATAGAAAAATATTTACCATTTTGTAAATTATCCTGTAAATTAGCATTTTCTGTAATTTAAAATAGAACGTGCCTTGTCATATAGATTAATTAGTGCTAGTTAAGTCCTCTCAGACTTAAGCCAGAGATTTTATAATCCTGTCATACTTTTTTCTTCCTATTTGTACTTCTTCAGTTTTGTATTCTCACTTTGTAAATTAAGCAAATATTTAATAACATCACCAAAAATGATGATTATCTTTTAAGATTCAGTATGAAAGAAATTAAAGATTCCTGTGGGTTTTGTAGGGGGATTAAAGCTTAAAGCACTATTTGAAATAAGTAATTTCAATTAATTGAGTAGATTTTGGTCTGCGTAGTCTCTAAACTGGCTTTCCAGTGTAGCGTTTGAAATGCTTGTTGAAGTGTTAACATACCAGGCATAGCTCTGTCCTGTGACTGAATGAAACTCTGACTAAAGCTGAAGCCGAAAGGACTCCTGTTTTGTTCTTAATACAAAATCTGCACTTTCAAGACAGTGTTGGTTGGAGCGTCTAGGAGGCTGATCATCTGTTTCCTTTCCCCAGCAGCAGGAAATTCTTTACCATTATCCAGTGTCTGAAGCATCTCAAAAACTCAAGAGCGTGAGGGGGATTTTTCTCACACTCTGTGACATGCTGGAAAGTGTAACTGGGACACAAGTCACTAGGTAATAATGTTTAACTCTTTCTTCATGTCCTCACCTTTAGTTATCGCTGATAAAAACCTTTCCCTGTGTGGGGAGGACAGCTGTGCACTTGTTTTGCCACACTGATTTTATCTCGACTGTGTGTTAATTCAGCTACAGGTCTGAGATTTTCCAGCATCATTTAATTAACAGAGTTGGCTGTTGACCTGTAGTTACAGTTCTTAATGAGAACGTTGTCTTGGAGTTGGTAAGATGGCTTCTGGTGAAAGGCGCTTGCTGTGAACCTGAGGTCAGTCAGTCCCTGGAACCAGAGGGTGGAATAAGAAAACAGACCTCTGTAAGTTGTCCTCTAGCCTCCACTCACACTGTGGTACACACACACACACACACACACACACACACATCACAATCACTTTATAAGAAAGTTTTATCTTTTAAACATGGCATTAGATGCATCTTGGCTTCCTTATGTTTTTATCGTGATTGTCAAGTCTTTAGCAATATGCTGAATTTTTCACACGGTTAGAAAATCCTCTGACTTTACAGTAATAATAGAGAAATACAGACTGCTTTAGAATTCAGAATTCAGTGTCATGTGAATTTTAGTTAGTAATGAAAAGACAAAAGTCAGAAGTTGGATTGTCCTGCAGCGGTGGGGCTGTAGTCAGCACACAGCAAGTGGCCTCGGGTCCATCTCCAGCACCAGGGGAAAAAGGAGAGGGAGGGGAAGGGAGAAAGGAGAGGAGGAGGAGAGGGGGAGGAAGGAGAACTTCTCAGCCATTAAAGAACCTCACAGTGAGTGTCAGGCCTGACTTGGATATCACTGTTAAGTCATAGGATGAAGAGCTCAGAGCTTTAAGTTTAGTTTTTCATAAAATAAATTATTATAATTTTTCTACTTTAATATTTCAAGTCATATAAAATTCATGAAAAAATTTTTATTTTAAGAGCTTTCTTATTACTGATGAAATATGAAGCTGGAGTTTCCAGATTTCACCTTTAGTTCTCCTATCTCCTGGTAAAAATTACTCTTAAAAGTTTTGGATGATGTGGGGATTTGTAAAATACTAGGAAGAATTTACTTGTTTTCCTAAGTAAAAGTGAGGCATAAATCTCTGACTTTTTATATATGGACAGACTGATTATAGATTTGCAGACAGTGGTTCTCGAGACTTCATTTCATATGTGAATTTATATTTATAGAAACATTTTGTCAAACCTCTGTCTGTTTTTCTATTTATTCTTTCCTTCATTCACTGCAGGGATCCAAAAGGTATTCAAGTCTGCCAGTCACAGGCTGAGTACTACTGAGCTAGGCCCCAGCCAGTCACACACTGAGTACCACTGAGCTAG
>JADRCH010000235.1:3562995-3577871 GCA_019843965.1 Rhynchomys soricoides
CTTCTTCTTCTTCTTCTTCTTCTTCTTCTTCTTCTTCTTCTTCTTCTCTCTCTCTCTCTCTCTCTCTCTTTCTCTCTTTCTCTCCACTCCTAACCAGCCTCTAATCCCTCCAGTAATTGGGTGTAGCCAATTTTATTTAACCAATAGTTTTAAATCAAGGAGCAAGGTTTGCATAAGTAAAGTTTGTAGATGTGAGAAGTGACTCTAGGCCCAGACTTCATACAGAATTTAGCACTGTGATACATAGCACCAGACCAAACCTCAACAGTTGACCTCACCACTGCTTTCATGAGAAAACATAACTTTTTGACACAGGAAGTAAACTAGATAATGTTGCCTTTAAGATAGAATGAACCTGGCTCCAAAGCCTATCTCACTCCTACTTGAGTCTTTTAACCCAGGAGAGGTGTAAGCCCCCCAGATCCCTTTATAATCAGAAGGTACCAGTGAGAGCTGACCTTCTGACCAAGAGTCACCCCAGACTCTTGCCCCTGACTCATAATTGGTTCTTTCTTAGGAACTCCATCTCGGCTTACCTGGTCTTCTTTTCTTGCATAGTATCTCAGTCATTTTATTTTAAATTTTCTGTCTCTTAATTCCAGTATCTTAGCCACATCTAGTGTCAGCCACATCTCAAGCTGACATTCCCTGTCCTGAACTTGTGGGCTTGCTGTTTGATGCCGTGACCCTTTTATCTTGGTATTTGGACATGTTGCATATGTGAGAGGACTACAGAAGTGGGCCCTGCTGATGAAGTGACCAAGTGTCAGCAGGGAAGCACTCATGGTCTGTGGTTAGGGCTCAGCCATCCAGTGAGCCTGCAGATCGTTGGACTGTGGACCTTAGCATCATTGTCAGGCTTCCTCTCCCTTCTGCTGGGACGGGCTGGCTAGCTAGTGTGAGCTAGAGTTGGGCATTTCCCTCTTCTCACATAGGAGGTTACACAGCCCTCTTCTGCACTGAGGAATGCTATTGCTGACTATGTTCACCCCAGTTCTGCCACATCCCAGGAGGTTGTTGTATAGTTAACTAGTTTCTCCATGAGCCAAGCTTTGTTAAAGAAAGCCCAGTGCTCTATCCCCTGGTTCCCTTTCTTTACTAGTGTTTCCTAGAGTCAGGAGGGCATTTACTATGACAACCTGGTTAGACTCCTGGTGAGAAAACTCACAAAAGCTTGGGGCACCCAACGCCTGGGTTTTTATGAGTTTTCAGCTATGGAAATTACCAGGCATGGAGCCTCTGGCAGCTTGCCAACTACAGTGCAGGTTTTGCTGTGCTGGCCCTGACTGTGATGGTGGTTTTTGTAACTGTGTCTGTCTGTCTGTCTGTCTGTCTGGTCTTGGGGATATCAGTTTGCTGTGTTCTTGCCTTCTTCCAGACACAGAAGAGTTGTCTGTTGATTCTGTTGAGCCTTTAACTTGTTTGGGCTGAGTACCTACTTCAGGCTTTCTGCTCATGTGACCCGGAATCAGAAGCCCCAAAGCTTTTCTGTTTTACCAAAAAGCTTAAAGAATCTTTTCTTCTTTTCTTTGAGATTTTTTACTGTCTTAGATTAGTAGCTTTGATTGACAACCTATCTTCTAATGAAAATAGTAAGGAATTTAATCCCATGAAAAACCACAGGTTTAAAAAGTAGTTGTGAGGCAGATTGGCGAATGTTCAGTGGAAGTATTTGGTTTTAATTTGGAAACAATTTGTTTTGTGTTTAGTACTCGATGGGGCCTCCCTTTGGCCTTCTTTCCCAGGTGTTTGAGCACTTTTCAGTCTTGCTTTCCTCGAGCACACTGGCATCCTTAGAGGGACAGTATTTCACCTATTTTAATAGAAATAGTTTATTTTCTCATGTCAGCCTGGAAACCAAGTAGAACAAAATTCAAAAATCACAAGTATTTGGTCTCTTTGTCTGACAGTTTTTCTCAAGGTGCAGGGTTCTCACCAAACACAAGAATACAAAGTATTTGCTAGATGCAAGAAGACATGGGTCACAAATGAGTAATAAGTCACACTGTGTGAACGTGTTGAAAGGCATGACTAATGGCTCAGGAGCTTCAGTCGACAGTACAGCACAGTGTGAGACAGCCCCACAGAGAATGCCTTAGCCTGGGAGGGAAAGAGGGCGGGAGGAGAAAACCGGAATCCTTATTTACACATCATGTGTATGCTACGTACTTAAGTAACTATTTTTGTATGTATACACATTTATGCATTACAGGTTAATTTTACTCTGTTTTAAAGTTGTGGATGCTTTAAGGAAAAGTTCCAGCAATTTCCATAGAAACAAAAGCCAAATCCTATGTAAAGATTTTTGTCTAATAACTCTGTGGGGAAGTTCAACTCTGCCAAATCCCAGGAGAACTCCTGCCTTGATGTTTTAATCTGAATAACGATTGGCAACGCTTTTATTCAAAACATTGTTTCCAGGAGAGAGAGAGGGAAGAATGTTGGTATTTTCCCAGAATCGAAAAATACATGGGAATCGGAAAAGCGACCTAAAATAGGTTAGCACAGTAATAGTGATTTTCATTTTGCGTTGAGATGTTTAACAAGTTAAAAAAAAAATTAACTTAAAATAAGAAGGTGTTTTTTAAATCTCATAAATTTTTCTGTGTTGTTAGGCTTTTAACATTTTGCAGCAACTTTTAATTAAATAAGTCACTGTTATATATTTGCAAAGCTTAAAAATCATGAGTTCCCTATTGAGATGTCTCCTCAGCATTGTGACAGAGAGGGAGACCTATTTAATTCTTCAGGCAGCTCAGTGCCCCTTCTTGTGTTCTATAGGTGGAACTGGACACAGCACTGAGTGACCTTGAGGCCGCGGACTTCGAAGAACTGGTAAGAGGAAGGGGGTTTCCACGGAGACACAAGGTTGAACTCCAGTGTGTAGTCAGTCATTCCGAGTGTTTGACACGTGGACTTAGAACATGCAGCCTCTGGTTGACAATGGCAAATGTCTACTTAGCCAAGGCTTTGTGTTCAGCTGCAGACATTGGCTGCACAGTGATTGCCTAGCAAGTGCTGGGGCTTCTCGAGGGCAGAGATGGAGGCGGTTTGACGACTTGGGAACACCATGGGTGTGAACTTAACTTCCATGCTGCTGTTCATCACCAAAGGAAGTCAGGACTGGAAGTCAGGTCAGGAAGCAAGAGCTGATGCAGAGGCCATAGAGGGATGTTTCTTACTGGCTTGCTTCCCCTGGCTTGCTCAGCCTGCTTTCTTCTAGAACCCAAGACTACCAGCCCGCAGATGGTACCTCCTACCAGGGGCCCTCTCCCCATTGATCATTAATTGAGAAAATGCCTTACACCTGGATCTCATGAAGGTATTTCCTCAACTGAAGCTCCTTTCTCTGTGATACCTCCAGCTTGTGTCAAGTTGACACACAAAACCAGCCAGTACAGGTTGTTTCTGATTTTTTTCATTTCCTCTTTCTTAAGTATAAACTTAGAAGATCCATGTTACAGGAAGTGACAAAGACAAATGTTTCTCTTCACTCTTTCCCACTGGCGCCCCAAGCGTAACTCCTCTCAGAGTTTGGGATTTATGTTTCTAGACTTATCTATATCCTTAAATTCCTACACAGACCCCCACTTGTATAGTCATACATAGTGCATGTAGCTGTGGGAAGGTGCACACCATTCAGCAAAAAACAGTGGTGCTACTTTGTTCTAGGACTTCCATTTTCCACATCCTGTACCTCGTATGCCTGCACTATTCTAAGACCTGTGCTATTCTCTGACATGACATCAAACTTAGCTGATCATCCCTCCATCACTGAATGTGGCGTTAGCTGTAACTTCTCTGTATTCCAAATAATTCACTTTTGACCTTTACAAAAATGTCTTGATTCACGCGGTCGCCTTGTAGATCCCTGGAAGAGGTATTACTCAAATAGTATGTGTGTTCGGATGTTTTTTTGGATGCTACTCACTCTCCCACAAAGAGAGGGTGCTAATTTGTGCTTTCAAAAATAGTGCGTGGTAATATCGGATATTGTGGGTTGTAATAGTTTCCTGTCACAACAGAATTATGTTCAAAGTCCCTCATGGCAGAGCAAATGCTATGTGTTCTACTATGTTGTAGGACCACAGATAAAGCTGTCGGACAAGTAACCACAAGGGCCTTTCTCCTCAGTCCTCTAGCACTGATGTCCTAGGTACCAGAGCAAGTTGTTTCTAATGAATATAATCTTTACTTCAACTCAACTAGAATATTTTCTATCTTCTGAATAAAAATGAATAAATAAATACTAATTATAAACCAACTGTGAATCCCTCCTCCCCCAGTCCGAGGATTACTATGACATGAGACGGCTGTACACAATTTTGGGGTCTTCTCTGTTTTACAAGGTAAGTTGAAGCTTAAAATATCTATCAATATCCAACTGCTATATACATAGACCTAAAGTAGATTTTCTCAAACTTTTATACACATGGAAGAAATGTTACCACTTTGCAGACCAGACTGTGATCTGGAAATAAGACCTCAGAAATTTGTAAGTACAGTGGATATTCATGTTTTACTGTATGCTCAGGCATTTCCAAGCCTGCAGAACTGAAAGGGTACTTAGAAGAAGAAGATATGTAAGACAGAAGAGCACTATGTTCCTTTCTTCAGAATTTTAAAAATTGCATGTACTTAGTGTGTGTGTACCTGTGAGCCACAGAGCATGTGAAGGCCAAAGACAACTTGAAGGGGTTGTTCTCTCCTTCCACCGTGGGGCTCCTGGGATCAAACTCGGGTCGTCAGTTTTGGTGGCCAGTGCCTGCAGAGCTGTCTCCATTAATATATTGTTTTTTCCTCTTGCAGTAGTGTTCTTGTTCTTTTAATCTCTTCTTCAGAAGTGAAATACATTGTGTCTTGAAGCACTGAGTAACTACTTCCATTAAAGGAATCAAGACAGTTACATATTTCACTTAGGAATATCGTTAAAAACGGTATATAACATATTTAACAAGTCGATGATTCAGGAGGCACACAGAAGAGTGGCTGTGCTGACCTTGACCCCGCTTCTCTTTCTAGTCCTAGTTTAACCAAACATTCAAGATAATCAATCCTACTTGAGGTGATCTCGATTTGTGCAGTAGTCTGTCTGCTAAGTCCCTTCAGTTGTCAAACTTGATCTGCAGCTTGACTCAGACCAGTAGCATGGAATTCTGATGAATCTTAGCTTAGTTCCTTTAAAACTGCATTATTTTAAGCCTACAATTGAGGTGTTTATTGCAACTCTTAGAAATATGTAATCATTGTTCTATGCTACTAGCTGACTTTGGCTCCTCGTGATTAAATCGCAGGGTTATATGGTGTGCAGCCATCTGCCTAAGGATGATGTTGTTGAGATTGCTGCATACTGTCGTCAGTACTGCCTGCTGCCTTTAGCAGCAAAGCAAAGGATTGGCCAGCTGATAATATGGAGAGAGGTGTTCCCACGACACCACCTCCAGCCCCCTTCCAACTCAGACACTGAGGTCTTCCAGGAACCTGAAGGGAGATATTTCTTACTAATTGTCGGATTGGTAAGTTACGTACTTCTTTCTTGAATTTCATTTTATATCTTTAAAACCTACTTGCTTAAGAACACACACAAACGTGATCACTTATAGTATGAATATGTTAATTACTTATATTCAAGAAAATGTTAAATGCTTCTCTGTTCTCTTCCTTCTGTATCTATTTAATACTCATGAAGAAATATTAGTAAAATCCAGCGTAGGACTTTAGCAGAGTCTGAAGATGTTTTGTCCCCTTCCTGTAGTGGTTCTATCCTTTCATGAAACAATATAGAGCGGAGCCCAGCATGTTAATGATCCCTGTGGCCCCAGGTGAGCCCAGCATGTTAATGATCCCTGTGGCCCCAGGTGAGCCCAGCATGTTAATGATCCCTGTGGCCCCAGCACCTGGAAGGCTGAGGCAAGAGGATTGCAAGTTTGAGTCTGAAGACAGCCTGGGCTGTATGTACATAAGCCCTGTCTGACCGAGGGTGGTGATAATGGAGGCTATTTGAAAGTTGTCTTAGGGACTAGTACTGGCTGGTTTTGTGGTCAGCTTGACACAAGCTGGAGTTATCACAGAGAAAGGAGCTTCAGTCGAGGAAATGCCTCCATGAGATCCAGCTGTAAGGCATTTTCTCAATTAGTGATCAAAGGGGGAGGGCCCCTTGTGAGTGGTGCCATCCCTGAGCTGGTAGTCTTGGGTTCTATAAGAGAGCAAGCTGAACAAGTCAGGGAAAGCAGACCAGTAAGCAGCATTCCTCCATGGCCTCTGCATCAACTCCTGCTTCCTGCCCTGCTTGAGTTCCAGTCCTGACTTCCTTTAGTGATGAACAGCAGCATGGAAGTGTAACTGAATAAACCCTTTCCTCTCCAACTTGGTTTTTGGTCATGATGTTTGTGCAGGAATAGAAACCCCAACTAAGACAGGACTTCTCTGGACTAAGAGAAATGATTGGTGGTGAATTGTTGCTTTACTAAAATAAAGAGATGTAGGATTGTTTCCATTGTGGGTTAGGGAGCTTTGATGGTGGGGAAAGAGAAAGAAGAAGAGAGTTTCAGAACTCACTGAGTATTTGCAAATGCTCATATGTCTTTAGTATTTACAAGCATATACATACAGACTATATTAAATATTTTCAATTGAACCTGTACCAATCTTCCCTTACAGCGACATTATATCTTGTGTGTGCTGTTAGAAGCTGGAGGCTGTGCATCTAAAGCTACTGGGAACCCTGGTCCAGATTGCATCTATGTGGATCAGGTCAGAGCCACCCTTCATCAGCTGGAAGGAGTAGACTCCCGCATAGAGGAACAACTAGCCACATGCCCAGGGCCCTGCTTGTCTTGTGCTGACTGGTTCCTTGCTGCGCCACGAGAAAAGGCAGATAGTTTGACCACTTCGCCTATCCTCAGTAGGCTTCAGGGGCCTTCCAAAACAGCAACCTCTCCAACATGCAAAAGAACCTTTTTCAGTGACTATTCCTTCAAGGCACGGAAGCCCAGTCCCTCCCGGATCGGTGGAGGACGTGAGCCTAGTGAAGGGGAAGAAAGTGTTGGCCTGAGCCCACATGCTACCCCAGATGCAGTACGGAAACAAAGAGAATCCGAAGGTTCAGACGACAATGTGGCCTTCCTTAAGGTGTGTGTTCATTCCAATGTCTACATTGTAAGCAATAATTTAGAGAATTTTTTTTTAATTGGGAGAGTGTTCCTTATTGAAATGGTGGGTGTTTTAGTCATTAATAACAATAATAATAAAAGACTTAGAATTGAAAAGAGAAAGAAATAAGTGCCAAGACATAAGCCCTGTGGCACCTAGGACATTTTTTTGACAGTACTTCCAGGTAGAGAAGCTTCAACCACATACACTGGCCTTTCTTCTGCATTGATAAAGGTGACAGAGTGTCCTGGCTGTGGGGCAGTCTCAGTGTCAGTCTATGTAGCCAGTAAAACATTTAACAGAAACAGATGATCAGAGTGGAGAAGAAGAGATGCCTATTTGTAATAAATAAGGTTCTTAATCTACATCTATGAATGTCACAAACATCAAAGATGTGAATCTTCATCCTTGAGGTTATGACTTCCCTTGACTTTCCCACACACACACTATAAGATACCTCCACATTTGTCAAAGTCATCACCACCCTTGGGAGCTTTGCACTTATTCCTGGGATGCTGATGTCTCTCCACACAGTTTTGAAACTTGCCATCAGGAGGATGGAGGTGATGCCAGACAAGGCAGAAGACAGGCTGAGTCTGAATGGGCTCCAGTGCTTCTGAGTGCTGTGGCATGCACAACAGTGGGATGCTGTTGGAGCAGGAACAGAATGTGTTTGTTCCACGTATGTTTTACATCCTAGCTGTGGCCTGTTATCTCACTTGGTAAAATTAGTAGGAAACAGAGATCAAGAGGATTTGGGTAATTTATATAATAACCAAGCTCTAATCAGCTGCCATGAATAAGACTCAGATCTGCGTGACCTTGAGGAGTTCAGACAGCATCGAGAGAGACAAGCACACATCCACAATGGAACTGGTGGGGAGTTTTCACTGTGACTTGACCTTGGACACCTCCTTAGCAAAGAATAAGAGATATAAATTCGCATTGGAAATACTTAAAAGGAGCAGCACAAAAGTAGTGCTCTTAGGTTTTAAACTTTTGAATCATTTCTGCCATGTGATCCTATTCTTAGATACAAACTGACATACTTATCTTCCAGCTTGCTAGAAAGAAGTCAACACTTCCAAATCCGTTTCATTTGGGAACTTCAAAAAAAGAACTTTCAGAAAAAGAATCGGAAGTCTGTAACATGATGAAGTAAGAAACTTCTAGCATGCCTTTTCACTTAAGCTCCTTGCGTTTGAGAAAGTACAGAGCTGATTCATCGAGCCTAATTATGATATAGTACAGATATGAGATCGTGTCTACAGTGTTTCTGTCCTCTTTCATTACACATTTAGGGAAATGAACATATTTGTTCTCTAATGAAAACACCAGAAGTAGTGTTTTAAAATTCGAGAGTCACTTTTTGGATGTCTTCTTTTTAAATTAGAGTTTAAAGACTCATTTTACACTCTAGTAGATGCCTGGTTATCCTTAGTCCTGTGCCTGGAAATGATATCTGCTAATGCCATACAGCTTAGAACGCTCACTTCTAGAGAACAAAGGATTGGCCATCTGCCCAAATTCAAGACAACTGGGCAAGGCCATCCACGAGTCCTGGTTCCAGGTGTTACATGAAGACCTCTATGGCAGCTGAAGCACAGCTCCGCTTCTCTTTCTGCCTATCCTGCTTCCTTCACTCATTCCTCTTCTGTAGTTCCACAGAACACGTCCCACTAACTTCTCCCTGTGTGTCTCCCTCTCAGAATATGGGTCCTAAAATCTGGTCCTGAGCAAACAGATAAAACTCCAACTTAAATTGAATAAGGAATTCTGAGGTAAAAAGACTTAAAGAAGGAATGTATAATTACCTTATGAAGTGTTATATAGTCTCTCTCTCTCTCTCTCTCTCTCTCTCTCTCTCTCTCTGTGTGTGTGTGTGTGTGTGTGTGTGTGTGTGTGTGCTGATGTGTAGAAGCTAAAGGAAAACCTTGATTTTCATTCATCAGGATCTGTCTAGCTTATCTTTTGAGACAAGGTTTCTCACTGCCTGTTACTAAGAATGGTAGGTTGGCTTCCTAGTGAGCGCCAGGGCTCCACTTGTCTCTGCCTCTCCACAGCTAACTTTTCAAAGGTTCACCACCAAGCCCAGGTTTTTGCATTGGTGCTGGGATTTGAACTCTGGTCCTCATGTTTGTAAGGCACTTTGCTGACTGAGCTAAATATTCTTTTACGTTTATTTTGTGGTTAGCTACCAAATCTGCCAGAATCTTCTTGCCTGATGTTTAATTTTGATGTCATGTGGGGGACCAGCTGGTAAAATAGCATTAGTTGCACATAAGCAAGGAAACATGTAGAATGAGAATTCACTTACCCAGGAAGAGTGGGTGCATAACCACCAGCTTCTTAATCATGGAAATCTTTCCTAAATGCAGGTGTGTTTCTAAGTGTACTAGCAGTTGCCAAAAAGTGCTTTTTAATCTGAAGTTAGGGCAGACGAATGCTAACTTAAATGATGAAAATAGCACTCCGAAAATTCACTATGTTGGAATTTAGTATTCAATACCTCCATGTGTGAGTGTTTAACTTTTAATAATTAAAACACTTTCAAACAAACAAATGTGAATCCAACCTTCTATGGTAAGCTGAACTCCCTTTGAAAACTGCAAAATGGAAATTTAGCAGTTAAATACAAAATTTGAGGTTATTTCATTACTGCCACACCATATTTTTAGAATACATACATTGTTTTGACATTATGTCCATCTGGTAAAAGGAAGCTTTCTTTCAAGTTTAATAGCTTATGCAAATCCACATGTGTAAATAATAGGGTTTCTTACTTTAAAAGATGCCAAACATGTATAATGTATTCATTAAAGATGTGGAGAGTTCATTTTAAAAGTATTTTATTAGATAAATGTACTACTCTAACTTGTATGTACCACCTTTGTAAATACATGACATAAAAATTATCTTTTACACCAAGCATTTTATTCAATGGCAAGGTCACATCCACTCTCTATTTCAGCAATCCCAGCTGACCCCCATCCCCATGATACTGCTTTGCATGAAGGTCCCTGGTTTTACTGCATTGGCCTCCCAACTCCTGACACTCAGCAGTGGAGAGTAAAAGACAGGGTACAGAAAGAACAGGCTACAGGGTCAGGCAAACGCTAGGTGGCCATGCATGTGGAGTCAGGCGCACTCTAGTGCTGGATACTTCCCCAGGCTAAAAGGACCACAAAAACATTTAATGCCATGCATAGTCATTGTGGAAATTGAACTAAGGTACTTTTAAACACACACTGTGGCACATAGAACACATTCATGATAACTGTTATTTCTTGCCTTTTTGTTATTAGTTTAACTTGTCTTCCTTCAGGAAAAACATAAAAATTATTTATAGGTTCTGCTGACCTATCTGAGATTAAATATAGGAGGAGGGGGAAGAGATAGGAAAGAAAAGAAAAACTGAAAACAGTAAGCAAATATTGTCGGAACATGGTCCAAGAACAGAGTGTGAGATTTCTGAGTACTTGTGAGAAAATTCCAAGAAACCAAGACAAGAATCTTGTGACCTCAGTTTCTTCAAAAATATGGAATTGTTCTTGGAATGTTCTTTTCATGCCCTTCCCAGGTGTAGCAGTTAGGAGTGAGTTTACTTCAGATTATTCATTACAACTGGCTATTATTATTTGTTTAGATGCCTCTGTGGAAAAACATGGTTTTGTTGCACGTGGCTTACCCGCTGCATGCAGCTTATCCTCATGAATGTACTCTTTACTAAGGCGACTCCTCTTAACCATCAGAATATAAACTGTCTGCTGCTCTAAATAAAGTTGGCTATTGCGTGATACTTCTGTCAGCCTCTTTTTAAAGGTTCCACCTCCTTTAAACAGAATTAAGCGAGAAAGTTGTAGAATTGTAGAATCTATCAACTGCTGGCACAGTGATAGAGCTTCTAGTCTAACTTTGTAATTGCTAATAATCTTATATTTCTTCAGGATCATCAGTATCATTGCCATGGCAAAGAAGTTTGATGCTGCTGATTTCAATGAGTTTAGTTTGGTGGGCGATAATACTGTATATGCCCTACCCTAAACTGATACCATGTTTATGGCATGTTGAGATCTATGCCAAACATGAGCTCAGGTATTCATTATGAACCATGGAAAAAGAGGGCTTAGCCAATTTGGTTGTTTAGTGAAGAGACTTTAAGTTACTTACAAAAGAATTGGTGTTTATCCACCCATAGCTGGCACTGTTTGTCTCTATTGAGGAGCTAACAATAGCCTAACCTGTGCTTTAGTTAAGGACAGGGAATTAAACATTTGGCTCAGATTTCCATCTATAACTGTACTGCTAATATTATTTCACACAGTCTTGTGAGAACTCTACAAAATTCAAAATAAAATAATTCTTCTAAATTTACTTAAATTTCCTTCTCTCTCGATTTTTCAAGATTGACCTCCGGTCCTGAGAATACACTCTTCCACTATGTTGCCTTAGAAACAGTCCAAGGCATCTTTATCACCCCCACCCACGAAGAGGTGGCTCAGCTAGGTGGTTCCATCCACTCTCAACTAATAAAGAATTTCCATCAATGTTGTCTCACTATCCGTGCAGGTTTCCAGCAGACATTGAAAGAAGAGGTAAGCAAATATCAGCTCTCTGTTCTCTTTAATCAGCATGACCAGCAGTGTTCAGTTCTGCTCAGTCCTGTGGCCTGGAATCTTACTTCTGGAAACGGTGGACTGGGTTTTCCATGGCAAAGTACAAAAGGGTAGTTTATAATATCAGCTAGCCACTCATGTCTTTGTGGTTTAACCATTTGTTAGTTGGTAGCTGTGTTTCAATCTGGGATGAAATTTCATTTAATGTTGCACCCCATACTTAAGTAGTAATATTATATATACTTAAAGGATCAATTGACTTCTTGTGGTGACAGCGGAACTGGTGCTTCTCTCATCCGGAAAGCCCTGGGTTCCATCTCCTATGGTGAACTAACTGGCGAACATCTGTAACCCCAACACTCCTAACATGGAGGTGGGAGGATGAGAAATTCAAAAAATCATGCCCAAACTCATAGTAAGTCTGAAGGTATCCAGAGCTATATGATCCCTGTCTCAGAGAAGGGAGAACAATAAGGGTGGCTCAGCAGTTAAGACCACTTTCTGCTCTTGCAGAGAGGACCTGGAGTTCGGTTCCCAGCACCACATCAGACAGCTCGCAGCCACGTGTAATTTCAACTCCAAGTGACCTGAGGGTCACTTAAGTACCTGCACACATGTGGAGCATGTAAACTCACATGGGCACACACATATACCCATAAAGAAAAAAAAAATAAGTCTTTAAAAAACAAAAGAAGGGAAGGGAGGGAGGGAGAAGTGGAGGGCTTTGTATCCAATCTATCAACTGTCCAGGATCACTCCTGTGAAAACACTTGGGATGTGTGCAGCACACCAATTCTGTGAAGAACATTGGGCTGGGAATAAGCAGCCCTGACTCTTTGGATTATATCATTTTTCAGGGCCCATTCAACAGTAGAGTTCTGTCTTCCATACTTTTGGGTTCTTAGAAACTATTATAACAAGGTTGTGCTGGACCAGGGAGCCCTTCCTGCTTTCAATGCTTGGACTCTCTCCTCCCATGTTAACATAGCGGTGGATACCCTGGGAACGTCCTCACCTTACTTGGTCATATTCAACCACAGAAACTGGCCTTTCTCATGACATGTTAAGATGCCTGCTCTGCACCACACACTATTCTAGGTACTATGAAAGGAAACAAACTAAAGCCTTTCCCTGAAGCCTATCTCTAATGATGGAGCTAAATAAATTAATAAATAGTAAATCCAGTAAAGCCACTGTCAAGAAGAATTTAATCGTAGGCTGAGTGGTGTGGGTTACTGTTTTACAAGTTCCCTCTGATCATATCAAGCAAGCTTTGAGCAGACATGAATGGAGAAGAAGGCTGTGCGGCTGCTGGGGAACACAGCTTCTAGGAGGACAGCTGGCCACTGTGAGCACACACTGGACCAACACACACACACACACACACATCTCTAAAAAGGAAAAAAAAATAAACTAAACATGATGACACGTGTCTTATCCAGCCACTGCAGAATGAGAGACAGTAAGCTTAGGACCAGCTCCAGCCGGCCAGGGATAAATAGTGAGAGCCCATTTTGAATAAAGAAACAAGAATGGAGAGAATAACAGTGCGTGCTCTCTGCCTATGGTGGAAGCTTGTATTCTATCTTAGGAGACAATGTTTAAACCAAGAATTGGAGAAGAATAGGGATTTTCTGCAGGTTAACAGGGAGAATAGCATTGTAGACTCCTAGTACCAGAGTCAGCCAGCATCATCATCGTCAAATATTTATGTGAAACCATTTTATTTTTCAACTTCTGGGATTAAGCTTGGGGCTCCGTGCATGCTAGGCAAGCACTCTACCACTGAGCTACATTCCCAATTCCAAACATTTTAAAATAACACTATCAATACTAGTTCATACTCATAATTGATGTTAATTTGCAGAAAAAGAAAGCGCTAAGTGGTGGAGATCATTCAGAGTCTGCAGATTCAGTGTCTTCTCTGTGCCCTGTGAAAGAACACGGTGTGCTGTTTGAATGTTCACCTGAAAACTGGACTGATCAGAAAAAGACACCACCAGTCATGTCGTACTGGGTGGTAGGGTAAGTGTGCGGAAAGCATGTGTCTTAGTCAGGGTTGCTGTTCCTGCACAAACATCATGACCAGGATGCAAGTGGGGGAGGAAGGGTTTACTCAGCTTACACTCCCATGCTGCTGGTCATCACCAAAGGAAGTCAGGACTGGAACTCAAGCAGGTCAGGAAGCAGGAGCTGATGCAGAGGCCATGGAGGGATGCCACTTACTGGCTTGCTTGCTTCTCCTGGCTTGCTCAGCCTGCTTTCTTATAGAGCCCAAGACTACCAGCCCACGGATGGTACCACCCACAAGGGGCCCTCCCCCCTTGATCACTAATTGAGAAAATGCCTTACACCTGGATCTCATGGAGGCATTTTCTCAACTGAAGCTCCTTTCTCTGCGATAACTTCAGCTTGTCATGTTGACACACAAATGTGTGTGAATGGGAAAATAGGGCCAGAATGGGAGGAAAAGCAGAGGTGTCTCAAAACCTCGGCCTGGGAGTATCGTCAAGCTAAAATCTCTTAATATATTGTAGACTTTTGATTTTTTATTTTGGGATTTTCCTTCCTAATAGCTCCCTTGTGTCCTTCCAGCGGAGATAAGAGAGGATGATTGGGGGAGAGAGTTGATCAAAGAACATTGAAATTGTGAAAGAAAAGAAGGAAAAAAGAAAGAAAGGGGGAGGGAGAAGATGGGAGGAAGGAAGAAAGAAAGATGGAACAAGGCTGCTGAGGGACCTCCCTGATCACTAAGAGGACACACACACACACACACACACACACTCCTTGCTCTTTCCTGTTCCATCTTCTTGATATCCTCTCCTTTCTTTCCCTCTTCCCCTTTGTTCCTCACTTCCATGCTCTCCTTCAAGACCCTTCTGTCCATGTCACTCTGTCTGTCCACTGTGGGCCAGCCTCATTGCCACTGGGCAGCTGTTTCTGCATTCCTTCTAGGAAGGGTTCCCCACTTTTACATCCATCAACACTGACCGGTTGTCTTTTCAAAAAGGACCCATAAAGAGCTTCCTGTCTTTCTCTGCACCACCCCCTTTACTGTTTTTCTGGGTTTGCCTACTGGCTTTCTTGTCTGGTGCCTTGGTGCAGAGA
>JADRCH010000235.1:3577881-3657408 GCA_019843965.1 Rhynchomys soricoides
GCTGAGTGAGTATCGTGGTGAACTCAGGGGCAAAGAAAGTCATCATTTTCAAGCCTTACATCTTGTAGAAGAAATCTGAAATAAGTACACTCACTCTGTGGTGTGTGTGTGTGTGTGTGTGTGTGTGTGTGTACATAATAGATAAGACCGTACAACCATACTACAGGAAGCCCAGAGAAGAGAAATGTAGTGTTAGCCCAATTTCATCTGCAAACCAGTTAATGAGTTGTCACTGTCACAATGTTTTAACAGTAATAGCAATTTAAAATATAAGTACCGACAGACTAGATAATGGCTGCTGTGCTTAAAATGATATGGACAGTATTGCCTCAATGGTAATAATAAACAGGATTAATATTCAAGACTGAGGAGTATGGTGATAGGCGTTGATTAAATAGGAGCCTTTACACTTTTTAAGACAATAACATTAAGACATAAATTACTTATTTAAAAACTGGGCTGTATTCTGTTTTCTGTAGACTTAGACTCACTGGTGTTTTTTGCTTTTGTTTTCAGTTTATTACTGATTCTCCCAAAACTGAAAGAAAACAAATAGAATGGATTGTTTCATTCTCAATATCTGAAATGACCACGGTTTTTTCTCTCTGCAGGAGGCTCTTCCTTAACCCACAACCTCAGGAACTATATGTCTGTTTTCACGACTCAGTCTCAGAAATTGCAATTGAAATGGCATTTAAATTGTTCTTTGGGTTAACGTTGTAGCTGTGTTTGTAAGATGCAGAGCAACACACAGATGGACCACAAGACAGCATCAGAATGGACGAAACCATCATATAGAGATGAGGCTCTGTGTATTCATTGTTCAGTGTTGTTCTCGTTAAATACTGAGTTGTGGTACTATTGGTTGGTGCATCAGTTCATGTGCGGTATTATATAAGACATCTGAGCTGATACTGGATCAAAATATAGAGACAAGATTGCTAATTTATTGCCATTTTGATACACCATGCTAATTTATTGAATAGTTTTAAATAATGTGAATTCTTTAATAAAGATTAATATAGGAGATGTTTATTTGGGGGTTATATTTAAATCATTGTTTGTTTTCATAAAACCCAATACTGACTGACTGATACCTGGGGAAGGAATCATGACTTGAAGAGATGACAGGGGTCTGTAGTCAGTTTGTGCTGTGTTGTAAGCAAGCCCTTGCATCAGTTAGACCTCAGAGTTATGTGTGGACTAATCACATTATTATTGCATTGGGATTTTGAAACACCCAGTTAAGAAAAATGTGTTGTTTGCTTATTGGTCAGTATCTAAACTTCCAATTCCTGTGTTCTGGTTTCTTAGCAAATCAAAAGCCTCTGCATTGGTTTAAGTATTTTAGTAGATACCCCACTGCAGAGGTACAGGGGGAGGATGACAGTTAAAGTTAATTTGTATTTGATTCTCTTTATTCTTTGTGGTAAACTTTATTTGGATTAGGATACACATTTGCAATCATCTGTAAACTTCCACTGCTTTCTTTCTGGTTCACATACATTTATATCAACTCTATCAAACCATACTAAAAACACTGAAGGGGGACTAGAGCGATGGCTCAGAGGTCAGGAGCAAGTACCTCATTGGAAGAGACCTGAGTTCAGCTCCCAGAACCCATGTTAGGCAGCTCAAAACCACCTATGATTCCAGGGAATCCTTTGGCCTTTGCAGGTACACACACACAAAATTAGAAAATAAAATCCTTTTTAAAACACTGGGGTAAGCCGGGCAGTGGTGGTGCACACCTTTAATCCCAGCACTTAGGAGGCAGAGGCAGGCGAATTTCTGAGTTCAAGGCCAGCCTGGTCTACAGAATGAGTTCCAAGATAGCCAGGGCTACACAAAGAAACCCTGTCTTGGGGAAAAAAAAAAAAAAAAAAACCACACTGGGTGGGGGGACAGGCTAAAGCTACCCTGTGTTAACTTCTATAAAATCCTAAGTTTGGGCTTACAAATCAGCATCAGTCTGTATTGGGTTTTCCCAAAGGAGAGGGCTCAATTTCTCCAACTGTAGCTAACGTGAGCTTCAGCAGTACAGAAGGCTGACAAGACAGATTTTCTTTGGCTATGAGAATTTGGTATATCCCACAGGCTCAATATCCCCCCATACTTTACAGTCCTGGGTAATATCTCCTTCATGGATCATATGTGTTGAAAGGCATACTATCTAAAACCAATTTAAGGTTTGTCCTTACATTTTCCCTCCTGCAAACATGAGCCGCTCAGCTTAAAACTAGAAAACATACGAGCCATTTGGTCTTATAAAAAATACAATTACATCCATTGTCAGTGTAAGATTCTCATCAAGGCATGGTGACAGATACCAGTTATTTATATCGCCAGTGACTTCTGGGCCTTAATTTCGGCTTTCAAGTCAGATAAGAAAATTATGCACCTTAAAATGTAGAAAACAGTTTGAAATATCTCCCCTCTTAACTGAGTCAAATTAGTTAAGACTCTCTTCTGTCTTAGACTGCCCGTGTGTGGATCTGTGTGATCCAGCATTTCCAAATTGTATTTATTAAATGTCTTAAATTTCTGGATATACCGTCAAATCCTGAGCTAATCATTAGTGCTGATCATTATGATGAATGTAGCTGTTGATCACCTCAGTGTTCAAACAGAACAAACTAAGACTTGGGATTTTAATAGAGGGAACTTTTTCTTTCCATTTAAATTTTGATCTGTTGGTGCTTTCTTTGTATCAGGTAGCCATGAGCACACTAATGAGAACGTGATGTAAAAGACAAACAGCACAGATGTTAAAGATGGGCCATTGGCAGTGCAGTACATGTGCACCATAAGTCCATGTTGAAGAGACATTGCATTTTTAAGGAATGAATATTGTCTTTTTTTTTTCATTTCCAAGAGAATATTGAAGGCAAATTTAGCTGACCATGTCTGTAAATAAGTTCAGACTCACATCTGAAAGTCAATCAGTCTGACTGTTGACACTAGAGTACCTGTCTGTCTCGTTTTCAGGGAGGGGACAAAGTATCAAGTGCAGATCCCATAATGGTGGGCTTCAGAGAAACCTCCTTGAGTCAGATTTTATTCGCATCCTGGTAGTAATGTCCTGTATGAAAGTAAAATGTGTTGTCCGCCTAACATGCTTAGAACTGTTATGTCTGGCTTGGTGGCACATGCCTAGAATCCAGCATTCAGGAGGCTGAGGCAGAGGGATATAAGAAGTTCAGGGGCAGGCTGGGCCAGATAACAAGACCCTATCTGTAACAAACAATAAAACCACAAGTACTTTCTTACTACTCTCTCGTGCTTCTTAGCCCCAAAGAAACTCTAATCTCTTGCATTTTCTTTCCCTCTTTCTTCTCTCTTTTCTTAGCTTTCTTTGTTTCTGTCTTGTCAGAGAACTGTACCTAGAAGGTAGGTAGTGTCTCACTTTTTGTGCCAAGGAACTATGGATGACGATACATACCTAACAAAATGGTGATTGTAAGATAATCTCTTTTAAATATTTTTGACACAAATTGAAAAAAAAACAAAAACCATGAAACCAGTCTACTACGTTTTGTCTGCCTTAACCATTGTTCATTTCCATAGGCTCTCCCTAAACCATGGTTGTCACACACTGTAAAGTGTGAATGGTAAGCTATGGCTACCATTTACCAACATTAAGTGGCCACTGTTTGAGCTCCAAAAGGGCACAATTAAATCATACCCATGTTATACAGCATAACAGCAATGATCTGAGAAAATTACTCCACACTATAGTTTTGAGAATAAGGATTTAAATTTTGGACTTTTTTTTTTTTTTTGAACTGGTAAGTTCTGTTAAAACTTGAACCTACACAGCAAACCATATGAACTAATTTAATTATGAAGAGTTTTATTTCTGTATATAATTAAAGCTATTTTTCTACATTATCCAGAATTTTAAATAAAAATGTTTTGGAGGTTTGTTTGCAGTATTATGCTTGCCTTTAAAAATTATAGTGTGTGTGTGTGTGTGTACATGCACTCATGTATGCTTGTGCTCACATGCCAGCACTATGGCCCAAGTGGCAAGGTGCACATGAAGTCAGTGTACAACTAGAGTTTGTTTCTTCCTACTCTCTGGATCCTAGGGATGGTACTGTGTCGTCATTCGTGGCAGTGGTTACCTTGACCCACCGAGCCATCTTGCCGTCCTTACATTGCCTTTATATACGATTACCCAACAAATGTTTCCTGAACCTCTACCCATTGCCAAACACTGTCAAGCACTGCAGATGCAGCCACGAACAAACTAAGGCTTTCTGCCCTCACAGAGTTTGTGTTCCCATGACAGAGGAAGACCACCAAAAAAAAAAAAAAAAAAGACAAAGTATGTTGCTGAATGCTAAGAGAATTAACAGAGGAGTAAGAAAAGGTGGTGAAGTTGGCAAACAGGGTGGGCCAGGAAGGGTTTGCTGAAGTGTCCTCAGACCAAACTGAGAAAATGTAACCATGCTGATTGATGGACTGATGAAGAGAGAGGAGGAAACTGCACAGAGGCCATAGCCCAAGCACTTTTATATCAGCTAAATCACTACAACTTCTTCCCTTCCTTGAATCAGGAAATTGTCACACAGCCAATCAATCAGTTTCAGGTCCAGACTTTGAAAACTTGACTAAGCTCCCACAGTGTTAAAAGGTAATGTTCTTAGTGAGTACTTTCCCATTGGTCCTGTGTCACTGGATGCAGGTAAAATGGATGCAGATGATATCATAGAGGAATAAACAATAATATTGCCAGCTGCCAGGTCAAACGTGAGTGAGGAGGGTAAGGCAGAGGAAATGGCACTGAAGAAGGCAGCAGACTCAGTTTTCTGTCCTCAGAGATTCCATGTCCCCGTGACTTTGACCAGAGATAGAGCCTTACCTTAGAAATTGAGTCTCACTCGGGGAGTAACTGAGGAATGCCTCTTTAAACTTCTGTTACATTCTTGTTGAGGTGCTTCATTGTGGAAAGGAGACTGAGACATTGCACTTACAGGTCTTGGCAAATAAGCTGACCGTTTCTGGGATTTGCAATGGGCTTCACGAAGGATTTTGAAATCAATATGATAAGAAATTAAAATATAAATCTATGGGTGATGATTAAAGCATTTGCTTCAGGAAGATTAATCTAGACACAGTATATGAAATAGAAAGACCAATTGAAAACACTAGCGGAGTTTGTGAGCCACTGGAAAGGGTCAGATGGAGATACATGGAACCAGGGGAACTTGCCAACTGACATGAGCAGCAATCAAAATATTAACAAGATTCATGGTCTACAGTCCTGACATAAACACCTCTTTACTAGACACAAAATTAGAAAGGTCATAGCTTGATTAAGATACTAATGAAAATTAGATCCTTTTGTTCAAAAAAGCTGAAACGCATCCAGCTCCCACTAAAAGTGTCTCAAAGTTCTTGGTAGGTCATACCAATTGAAACATAAGACAAGTTATTAACCTAAAAATATCAAACAGGCTTTAGAAAGCAATTAGAAATATGCATAGTTTGCCATAGTAGGATCTGGATGAAAAAAAGAAAAGCCAGATAGAAAAGAAAGACATTCTCAGGGTAGTACCAAGAGAAGCTTGAAATGTGGTATCAGCTTCTGATGAGGCCTCAAATGCAGGGTAAGGAAGCAAGCCAGTAAGTAACATCCCTCCATGGCCTCTGCATGAGGTGCTGCTTCCTGACCTGCTTGAGTTCCAGTCCTGACTTCCTTGGGTGATGAACAGCAATTGGAAGTATAAGCTGAATAAACCCTTTCCTCCCCAACCTGCTTCTCAGTCATGATGTTTGTGCAGGAATAGAAACCCTAAGACAAATTGGTACCAGGAGTGGGATATTCCTGTGACAACCTGATCATGTTTTGGGGAGGACTGTGGAAGGACTTTGGAACTTTGATCTAGAAGAGCCACTGGAATGTTAAGAGCTCTGTGGGATGTTGTGTAGGAGTTTGGAGAATAATGTTGATATCAGTGCAGAAGATGGAGGCCTGGCTTGTGAAATTTCAGAGGGAAGATTATAGACTCTTATCAGGGCCATTGCTATTTTGATTGTGAAGATTCTGTGGTTTTGGTTAGCTGGGGCTGAAGAATCAGCTGTGATTAACAAGATAACAAAACTACTCAAGCAAAACCTTTGCATTACTGGCACTATTGATGCTGGTTAGCTGGAGCTAAGAAATTAGCAGTTATTAAGAAGAGATCAGCATCACTGAGGTGAAATCTTCTGGGAAGTGTTTTCTGAGAGCACAGAGGCTCCATTCCAGAGATAGCCAAGGTTGTACCTTGTGCTGTGGCTGGACTTGGAAATGTGTAAGAGTCACCAGGTGATACTGGTTTTGAAGGCATGAAGGAGTCATGAAGAGAAGCTGAGACCTGGGCACTATGAGAGGCCAAGGAAGGCCATTGGTGAAGGTGCAGCCTCAGTTGCAATTGATGGCCCAGGACTGAAGGGGTCATGCAAAGGAGGTGAGGCTTGGCACCATGAAGAGGGCCTATGAGAGGCTGTTGGTAAAGCCTACTTACAGTGGAAGACAGCAGTGTTTTGAAGATTCCAGTACCATGAGATGACCACCAAGAACAGCAGCAGCAGTGGAGTACAGGCAACTGGAGCCTAGAAGACAAGGTGTGTGCTACAAAGGGCAGAGTTGGAGAAGTGACTCAAGCCCTTGGAGGAATCCAGAAGATCGTGAGTGTATCCCAGACATTGGACGGTTGGAGTTTGATTTTGCTTTTGATTGTGACTGTGGCCTAATATTTTTCCCTCTTGAAGGAAGAAGGTACTTTAGTGGAGCCCACAGTTAAGAGACTTTGAATTTTTAAAAGACTTTGAATTTTAAAAGATATTGGATATTTTAAAGGGATTGAACTTGCAATATGTAAAGACTGTGGGACTTTTAAAGTTATTTGGATCTTGGGGATGAACAAGAAAATAAGGGTTGAGGCTTAATAGTGATGTGTTTGTGTGTCAAGTTGACAAGGGGTCAATTGTACTGGCTGGTTTTGTGTCAACTTGACACAGGCTGGAGTTATCACCGAGAAAAGAGCTTCAGTTGAGGAAATGCCTCCATGAGATCCAGGTGTAAGGCATTTTCTCAATTAGTGATCAAGGGGGGAGGGTCTCTTGTGGGTGGTACCATCCCTGGGCTGGTAGTCTTGGGTTCTATAAGAGAGCAAGCTGAGCAAGCCAGGGGAAGCAGACCAGTAAGTAACATCCCTCCATGGCCTCTGCATCAGCTCCTGTTTCCTGACCTGCTTGAGTTCCAGTCCTAACTTCCTTCGGTGATAAGCATCAATGTGGAAGTTAAGTTGAGTAAACCCTTTCCTACCCCCAACCACAAAAAAAAAAAATTCAGGTAAAGGGCAGGCTTGTTGAACTAAGCCTTTTCAGAATTCCATGTAGTTAAAACTATTTTCTTAATGGCGTTGAGCATTGAGTGGCTGATTTTACTTTCATTCTGCCCTAATGATACAATGAGATGAATTTTCTAGGAGCTACGTGTGTAATAGTGCAGAAAACAAAAGCAATGGTGTTTTATCCAGCCATCTTTTGTCAAGTATTAAATTTCCAAAAGTGTAGAACAATACCATTCTCTATCTATCCATACACACACACACGCACACACATATATATGCATATATATACACTCATACACTTTTTTCTTTAATTTTGGAAAATGTATTTTTAGGTTCCCTCCCTGATGGCTAGCTTTCATAGTGCAGGAAGGTGCTTTATAGTCTGCTTGGGGAGACGAGGCACCAACATTCTCACCCAGCGGTAAACCCCGTGAGTTGTAATGCCAACCTACAACGAAAGATTTGTCAATGGGTAGATTAGTGACTTCATAACCAATGACACTCTCATTGGAGTTGAGGTCCACTTCACAAGAAGCAACGGTGGCACTGTACATATGGTCAAGAGCCCATGGCTGAGGGAGTCATAGCGCTAGTTGGGGAACCTACTACTGTTGCTTTTGCTAAATGGTGTGTGTGTGTGTGTGTGTGTGTGTGTGTGTGTGTTTCTTGAGACAGGGTTTCTCTGTGTAACCTTGGAACTCTCTCTCTAGACCAGGCTGGCCTCCAACTTATATAGAGATCCACCAGCCTCTGCCTCCCAAGTGCTAGGATTGAAGGTGTGTGCCACTACCATCTGGTGCTAAATGGACATTTAAAAGACTGTTTTCAGGGGCTGGAGAGATGGCTCAGCGGTTAAGAGCACTGACTGCTCTTCCAGAGGTCCTGAGTTCAAATCCCAGCAACCACATCATGGCTCACAACCATCTATAATGAGATCAGATGCCTTCTTCTGGTGTGTCTGAAGACAGCTACAGTGTACTTAGATATAAGAAATAAAAATCTTTGGGAGTGAGTGGGATCAGCACGAGCAGGGCCAGAGGAAGAAGGGGGGTAAAAAACTGTTTTCAAAATACTTACATTTCTACCCATAGATCAGTGCTTCTTATAGCTACAGGTGGTGATTAACACGGTCCTAACTCAGAACTGATCTGAGTGCTAAGAATGAGTGACAGCATGTTGCTTGATCCTAAATATCTGGATCACCTGTCCAAGGTTCCAGGAACATGACAGATGAGGGGCAAGAGTGGAGGATTAGGAGATGTGCCTCAGTATCCAAGTCTTCTGGATACAACCTACCACTGCATTTCATGAATCCACTGCAACTGCAGTTACCTGCATTTAGACCAGTCATGCCAACACTGCCTCTTGGATTTTGGAAGAGGCTTTTGAATCCCCATCCTCAAGAGGCCTTATCTTGGGGTGAGAGTGCCATTATCTTCAGAGGTGTAGCTGCTGAAAAGTAGTCCCTGCTCCTCCCACCCATGCTCACACAAACAATCCTAAGCAAACTCATTGGAATGCAGGTAGAGGAGTGAGGAGGGATAAAGAGAAGAAGGGAGGTGTACTGGCTGGTTGTGTGTGTCAACTTGACACAAGCTGGAGTTATCACAGAGAAAGGAGCTTCAGTTGAGAAAATGCCTCCATGAGATCCAGCTGTAAGGCATTTTCTCAATTAGTGATCAAGGGCGGAGGGCCCCTTGTGAGTGGTACCATCTGTGGGCTGGTAATCTTGGGTTCTATAAGAAAGCAGGCTGAGCAAGCCAGGAGAAGCAAGCCAGTAAGCAGCAATCCTCCATAGCCTCTGCATCAGCTCCTGCTCCTTGACCTGCTTGAGTTCCAGTTGTGATGACTTCCTTTTGTGATGAACAGCAGCATGGAAGTGTAAGCTGAATAAACCCTTTCCTCCCCAGCTTACATCTTGGTCATGATGTTTGTGCAGGAATAGTAACCCTGACTAAGACAGGAGGAAAGATGGTTGATGAAAAATTAATCTCTTTTTTTTTTCAGGTCTGTTTAGTAAGAAGAATCACATTTAATCAGCTTCTTTCTTGCAGTTTCAGATGCTCAAGTACAGCTCAAAAAAATCTGAAACAGCTATAGACCCATGACAGACTGATACAAAGAGAACTGCATTTTTAAAAACGATAAAAAAATACTTCTCTCTCTCTTCTCCTCTCTCTCTCTCTCTCTCTCTCTCTCTCTCTTTCTCAAATTAGGCCCCTTCCCTCCCAATAAATGTACACTTTTTGGAAACTAAACTGGGAAAAATGATTCTTAACCAGGTATGGCTTAGAGAAGTCACAGCAAGACTGAGACTATGACAAGTTTATTCCAAGCTATCAGATTTTTTTTTATATCCTTATCAAAAATAGAGTATAATGGTGGTTTCCAGGATCAATACCATGTTAGTAGCCAGGATACAATGATGTTTGCAGGTTATACAAGGTATAAAAAACTCATGTTTAAGACCAATTGTCCTGCCAAGCCTCTATATGCTTCACTGACTTCTAGGGAACACAGAGAAACACAAGGTGGCCTGAATGTTTCACTGCCTTGAGGAATGCCTTAATTTCTCCTGAAACATTGTCCTAAGATGCAAGAATTCTAACCTGAAAAACCTATGATGCATGCCTCTCAAGGCAGCCAGACCAGGCCAACTCCATAATTCCCTTCAATTAACCATGGTGAAAACGATTAAAATTCACTAAATATAAGAAACCATCAAAGAATAAATTTTTAAATTAAAATATACTTAAGCTATACACAGTGACTCATACTCCAGAGACTAAGATGGGAATTTTGCTGTAAGTTGGAGGCCAGCCAGGACTGGAATAAGATCCTGACTCACAATTTTAAAAATGAAAATGATTCTAAATTTATTAATGTACTTTGCAGTCGACCTCCCATTATTTTAATTGGATACGTGTACATTTTTAAAGATCTTTAATGTACTTGTCAGCATATTTAACAACAATAACAACAAAAAAGGTTTCTGTAGATTTTAATACGTTTTAAGAGTAAGGTTCTGCGGAGGAAAAAAAAAGTTTATGAATTGCTCTTTTAGAAAGTCATTGGTTCTAAAACCTGCAAAGTAGAATACCCCTAGAGGGAGCCCCAGGCACAGTGGCGCATGCCGTTAATCCTGTAATCTCTGAGTTAAAATCTCTCCAGACAGCCAGGGCTGCAAAAAGAAACCCTGTCTCAAACAAAACAAAACAAAACAAAAGTTCACCAGAGGATTTAAATATTCCATAAAACCTAATTTAATGATTAGTACCTAGAATGATTAGAACCTAGAATGATTAGGACCTAGTTTAATACATCAATTTAAACAAATCAACAACACAACATGCGACTGTCCTATCTCCCTTAAAAATTCCATCTCAATCTAGAATCACTATTCAATAGTAATTTCAGTTTAAATAAAATATAACAGAGGAACATGTTGACTTCTGAAGAGGAACCAGCAAGTCCAGGGTGACTAGACAAACAGTCCCTGCTAAAACAGAATGTGGACGTCTATTCTAAGCCACGGGCTCACGCAGCCCAGGCTGGCCTCGAATTTGCTGTTTGGCCATGAGTGTCTGCACCTGCCGGATTACAGGCATGCAGCATCTGGCCAGAGTGTGGGTTCTGGTAAGTAAAGCAGGAGGTAAACTAACCCTGGACTGAATAACAATCACAGGATAGGTGTAGGCTGAAGGACTATCCTCCCACTGAGTGCCCCCCCCCCTGCAAAAGCAGCTGTGTACTGAGCATGCGCAACTAGAAATACACACGTGTTGGGGTCACATGCCCCACACCAGGCGCCAAGGCCGTTGGGCGCGCCTGCGCAGCTCTTCAGCCTGCGCCGGATGCGCTGTTCTCCCAGCATCCTCAGCGCAGCTTTCCCGCCAGGATAAAGCTGAAGCGGTTTTCCGGTTCTTGTTGTACCGCTTGAGTGTTGGTGTGGCGCCGCAGCTGTCAGGTTGTCAGTCCTCTGTCCAGCATGTCGAACGAATCCTCCAAGAAGCAGTCTTCAAAGAAGGCGTTGTTCGACCCGGTGTCTTTCGCAAAGGACCTGCTGGCAGGCGGGGTCGCGGCCGCAGTGTCGAAGACAGCAGTGGCACCCATCGAGCGAGTGAAGCTGCTGCTGCAGGTGCAGGCGTCCTCCAAGCAGATAAGCCCTGAGGCACGTTACAAGGGCATGCTGGACTGCCTGGTGCGCATCCCTCGTGAACAAGGTGTGTATGTCGCCATGCTTGGCCTTAGTGTCCCAGATACGGGAGGGGCTGTGAGGTGACAACCGAAAGGGTGACCCAAAGGAAAAGGGGGTCACTCAGAGGAGGAGGTGATATTGACAGGGTGGTCCAGAAGAAAGGGGGGCTTATCCAGAGAAAGGGTGGCCCGGAGAAAAGGGGGTCACCTAAAGGAGGAAATCATACACAGAAGGTGACCAGAGGAGGGGGTGATTTAGAGGAAGAAAATGACACAGCAGAAAATGAGTTTTCCAGAGAAATCCATGTAGGGGTCAGAGTGACCCTGAAGGAGTGATCCAAAGGAAGGAAGGGGGCTATCTTCTAAATCAGGGAGTCATCCAGAGAAGAGTTGACCTGGAGGAAGAAGTGATCCTGAGGAACAAGATTGACCTAGTAGAAAGGGGAGTCATTCAGATAAGGGGTAACCCAGGGAAAAGGGGGACATTCAAAGAGAGGGTCACTCAACCAGTGGGTGACACCATAAGGGGTGGTGCAGAGGAATTGGGTGACTAGGTAGAAAGGAGTGTGTTTTCTAGAGAAGGAGTGATCAAGAGGAAAGGGAAACCATCCCAAGAAAAGGGAGTGACCCAAAAGAAAGGGGAGGAGGTCAATCAGAAAAGTGTGTTTAGATAGGGTGCAGGCAGCTGCCAGCTGTAGCCTAGCAGAGCAGATGTTTCTTTTTGTTTTTGTTTCTTGGTTTGTAGTGGTGGTGTTTTGGTGAATGTGCAGGACTACTGTTTTTTGAGACAGGGTCTATGTAGCCCTTGTTTGCCTGGAATTTTCTATGTATACCAGGCTGATACCGAACTTGAGTTGACCCTCCTGCCTATTTTGAGAGTTCTGGGATTACAAAACTGTTTCTTAACCTGCAAGAATTTAGTGTCTTGACCCAACTGCCATGGGTACCCAAGGCCAAAAAGGCCTTAAGTGTATCCTGTGTGCAGTGAGACCCTAGCCATCTCATCAGCCCTAACATGATAATTTAATTTTAAAATCAAAGTTAAACAGAAAAGAAAAAAAAAAAAACAGCAACTCTAAACAAAATATAAACAAATCATAGAATCAGGTTTTTTTTGTTTTGTTTTGTTTTGTTTTCTTTTATGGTTTGGGTGTGGAATTTTTTATTAACATTGAAATGATTTGACAAAATAAACAATGAAAGCCCTTCATGAACCATTGCTGAAAATGGTACCTATATTAGCTAACCAGCTTATCAGAAGTCTTACACCCGTTAGTAAGTTGGGTTCTATTGGAAACCCTGTCCAAACTGTAAAAAGAAAATAGATTTATTTGTTGTTTATTCAGAACAAGAAATGAAGTGCCATCAACTTCAGAGCAGCAGTGTCTTTCCAGGTGAGGTACTGCTTAACCTAAAATGCTGGGGAGCCCCCTGCACAGCATACTAAAGCATAACACCTGAAAAGAGAGATGAGGTACTGCTTAACCTAAAGTGCTGGGGAGCCCCCTGCACAGCATACTAAAGCATAACACCTGAAAAGAGAAATGGGGCTGAGAGATGTTCTTCATTTCTAGAGATGTGGTAGCAACTCTCCATAACTGTAAAGTAGAGTAGAGAGGACTAAGGGCAGGGCCTATCTAAACTGTATCTAGAATCCCATCTGTAGGGCTGGCAAGCTAGCTCAGCGCTAAGAGCACCCATTCTCTTACAGAGAACTCAGGCTTGGTTCTCAACACCCATGTGGTAGCTCACAAGCATCTATTAGTCCCATGAGTCTGATGCCATCTTCTGTCTTTAGTGGGTACCAGGCATGCATATGATGCACATACATGATTACAAACATAACACACATAAAACAATTTTTTTCTGAAAAAATTTTAGATAGGCTTTTAGTGTATTGAAGTGTCCTGGAATTCAATATGTAGACCAGCCTGGCCCCGAACTCAGAGATCTGCCTGGCTCTCCTGGGTGCTGGGATTAAAGGCGTGCACCACCACATCAGGCTTATAACTAAAAATTTAAAAATAGAATGCCTATATAGTGATTGGAACAGGATGATGATAGGTTCAAGGGCCTACCAAGGCTACATTTGGAGGCCTGTTTCAAAAACATGACCTATCTATGTAGGTGAAGTGTTCTAGTCAGTCTGTACTTCCCAAAGCTAATGTAATTGGGTTTTTTTTGTTTGTTTTTGTTTTTTTTTTTTTTTTTCAGAATCAATTGTAACTCCATAGCTGGGTGAAACAACTAACATCTTAATTATTAGCCATTCTAATTAAATCCTCCAGTAGCGGATCCAAACGGATCTGCCACCTGAAACAGGGGCCGCTAGTAGCTACATCTTGTCCTCATCTCTCTCCTGCCTCTTCCTTTCACCAATTGTATCTTAAGTATTTTTTAAGGTTTTTTTCTGAAACTTTAAACACATTTTTTTTATTTTAAAAATATACCTCCTGAAATATGACTCTTGTAACATGAGTTAATTTTATATATTTTTCTGGTCTTCATTATCATTACCTTCCAAGATGTAATCAGAACTTTGAGAAATTTTCTTTTCTTATATGTGAATCATTGTTTACATGCATCAGGATATAGCTTGTGCTAAGGGATGATTCACAGCAGGGAGAGTATTGCCACCTAGAGGCATTTTTGAAAGTTTATGGGGGAAATTTTGTGTGTATAGCTCAGAAGAATATGTTTATAAATCAAAGTAGTGTGAAACATAAGGAAGGGTCAGGAGGACTTCTGCCAGTTCAAGGACCGCCTGCACTGCTGCATAGTAAAATCTTTCAAAAAGAAAGGAAAGATTAGTTATGACTCTAATTACAAACGTGATGCTCATTCAGGGTCTTGTGTTGATTTAAAGATAACTTTTGTCGTGAAAATTTTCATTTGTATTCAGTATGTTAACCAAAGCTACGAGATTCTGTTCTGTTCTTTGGTGAAATGAACATCTAGTGCAGTAATCATTATTACAGAATTACAACGAGTAATTCATGATCTGAATTAGCCATCTCCAAAGTGATCATTAATGTGTATGTGAGCCATGTACAAAATGAAAAGACAGTGTCTTTCTTGTGTGACTGCAAACCAGTTTCTTGGGGAGGTTGTTTTGGTTTTATTGTTTGTTTTTTAGTCTCCCTTGATTAGTTGGAAAGACTCCTACCAAAAAGTTCTTTCTGAACCTTTTGAAATTGACCTTATCTTTTGCCAGTGTAGTGCCACTATATCACCATGTCTGTGGTTGAGAAGTTTAAATCTTACTCAGCATAATTTTCAGTCATGGTTCAATCTCTGACTTTTCTTTTATAGAGGTCAGACTCTGAAAAAACGAATGTGTAGCTCTCTCTTTTTCTTTTTTTTTTTTTTTTTTGTGGTGGTAGTGGTGGTTTCTTGTTTGTTTTTTGTTTTTTGTTTTTTTAGTGTTTTCTTAACTAGTAAGAATTTAAATACTACTAAAAATAGTCCAAAAATTAGATTTACCAGTACTCTTAAATGGGTAGGTATTAGTGGTAAATGAATTAAAAGAAGTATCTAGCAAATCAGTATTTTTCTTGTTAATATTGCCTCAAAAATTATTTTTCTAGGTTTCTTGAAGGAGGACTGGTAAAAATGTTACGAATTTATCATGTATAGAGGAAAGTTTTCATATATGTATGTTGTTTTTGTAACAACTGTAAGGGTCAGTGGTTCGCTGAAGAATTATACCCCAGACTCAAATAATATGCAGCAACAAAGAACATTTACTCAGCAGAATTTCCAGCATGCAGGGGTCTTCTCATTTGGGAAATGAAAAACCCCGGTGGATTTGGAGGCCCAGCTTTTATTGTCAGGGAAATTCCAAGGAGCTGTATGTGCCCTTTAACCTTGATTGATTAGCTCTATCTCTAAGGATCTGACTGATTATATAATTGGTTAGGGCTCTGAGACTTTCCAGGGAGGTCACTTACTCTAGCTACCTATTTTTGCTTCAGGCCGGATGACAAGGTGTCCTCAGATTGGCTGCCCTAGACTATGGTTGGCTGACCACAGGTTCCTGGATCTAGGTTCTCATTTCTGGGAAACAGAAACTTAGGCCTAGTCTCCCAAATTGCCAGTTTGCAGCCTGTCATAGAGTCAGCCTGTCTCTAGCTAATTCAGTCTTCTCACCATAATCAAGCAAACTAACATATTCATCACCATATATAATTAAATCTTTTTGTATGTTTTCAGAATGTTTATGGTCTACATTTTTAGGAAACTTGAAGTATATACCAGTATTATTAACAATCCTGTAGATCCCAGTTCTGGGACTCCCTCCTATCCCAATGGGAACTATTTGCTTACTTTAACAAAGTTTGTCACATTTCTTTAAAGGGGGGAGGGGGAGGCAGAGCCAAGTCTCTTGTGAGTTTAAGGCCATCCTGGTCTACTGAGCAAGTTCGAGGACATTCAAGGTTACACAAAGAAACCCTGTCTTAAAAAATAATAATTTTTAAAAGTCCCCTTACATTGTGTTAGATATCCAGAACTTCCTCACCCCATATAACCAACATCTCACTTTCCGCTATTTATCCCCAAACACACCCCTGCCCAGCCTGTGGGAGCCACCATTCTACTGTCTGCTTCTGTTGGATGTTTTTAGATTCTACATGTAAATGATTTGTGCCTTCCTATTTCACTTATCATAATGCCCTCCTGTTTATAAATGTAGCAGAAATACTAGGACTTTCTTAAGGAACAGTGATTCTGTTGTGTATATATTCTTTATTTTTTTTATCTGTTGATGGATGCTTAGGCATCCTGCATGTTGGCTGTTACGTGTAGTGCTGCACATGGAAAGGCAGACATCCTCAGCATCCGAATTTTAGTTCCTCTGTATACGTACTAAGTAGTGGGATTGTAGGCCCTATGGTACTTCTGCTTTTAGTTTTGCAAAGAATCCCATATATATTATACAACGGTTCATCTTTTTCTCTACATACTTACTAATACTTTTATGTTTTTGAAAGTAGCTAACAAATACAAAATAACTGTGGCTTTAATTTGCATTTTCTTCATTTTCAAGTCTGGAATAAGTAACCATTTCATCTTATGAAATCACTGTTTTTTGAATGTTTGTTTTTAAAGGCCTGATATGTGGGAATTCTCTAAATTGGAATTAGAGATACCTTATTCAAAAGTGCACAGTCAAACCACTTGATACTCTGACATCTCCTGAAAATAATCAAGACTACAGCAGTTAACTGTCATAGTCTAGAGGGGCTCTGGAATATAAGGTTAACTTTGCAATTTAAGCACATGGTGACTGAGTCATGAAGGTTAGGCAGTACATGGAGAATTAAGGTGTTGGAATTATTTACTTAAACAGACCAGGAGAGACTACTTTGAAATAAAATGGACCAACTCCTCTTACCCCACCCAACATTCCTCCTCTCCCCTTTTGGTAAATTCCAGTCCTCTTTCTACTTAGTTCCAGAACATAAAAAGAAGGAAGCATAGTTACTGTTACCCTGATTTACTTCTCGTGGCTATGTGTGTAATTCAGTAGGTGGATCTGTTTGGTCTCATGTACTCACAGATTACAGCTTTATTACCGTAGGAATTAGCATCAAGGTTCAGGGATGAGGCCAGAGGTAACTAGTGAGCTCTGCTTTTCTCCCAATGAATCTTGCTTTATTTGTTTGGCTAATGACTTCTTTTGTTAAGTTCTTCAGATTTTCTGTTTAAAGTGAACAAAATTGGGATGGGCTAAATAGTTATGCTGCATTTTCTTCTTCAGTAGAAATGCGTTTCAGAAAATTCTTTACTAATGCAAAATGGATTTATGTGTTTAATTCTGTAGGATTTTTAAGTTATTGGCGTGGCAATTTGGCAAATGTTATTCGATACTTTCCAACACAAGCCTTAAACTTCGCTTTTAAGGACAAATACAAACAACTTTTCATGTCTGGTGTTAATAAAGAAAAACAGGTAATTATGCTTCAATATGTCTAAAATTTTCTAAGAAACTATTGAACTTGTCTTACATATAATGTCTTATTTGGAGTGAAGGTAGTCTGGTAAAAATAATAAAATAATTTTAAAAATAATAAAAATAGAACACTTTTAATGTTGAAATTAGCATATATTAAGTAAGAAAAATATATAAAATTTGTACATTATCCTTAAGTTTCATGAAATCTCTTAGCTTCAGTAACTAGGAATCATTTGTGTCAATGCATTATACCCCAGAGTAAATATTAAATGTAATTCATATCTTATAATTACTGCTTCTCATAAATAAAGGAGCAGCCATCAGATTTATATTTCTTACCCCAATGGGTTGCTTATTCCCTAAAGATGTGAATTGATTTTCCTTTAAGAAACTCAAGTGTCGGAGGAGTTGTTGATTTGTTCATATGAAATCTCCACAATTGGCTCTCTAGAGATAAAATAAATAAATACGTTCCTGGGGCTCAAGAGTTAGGGAGGATGTAGACTGACTTATAAAGGATATAGGATTTCTTTGGAGGTGATAAAAATATTTTAAAAGTGTGGTGATGGTTATTTAACTCTGAATGTAGCTTGTTAAATTGTATTCAAGGAGAAATTGTATGAAGTGAGAACTGTAACTAAATGTATTAAATAAAAATAACCTTGATCTCAAGAATTATAATCTGTAGGAATGTATATATAAATAACTACAGGTGAAAATTTTAAGTACAATTTTAAAATAAAAGTCTGGGTACAGTGACATGTTTTGGTTTGGTCCTCTGATTCACCTTTAGTTCTCTGACATAAAATGTTGGTAGGAAGAGGCTGTGGCTATCGAGTTTTACAGGGCTGGAGATGAAATGCTTCATAAAAGAAGTAGATGTTACAGTATAAAACAACTGTTTGCTAGGCCAGGATAAAGTTGGGAGTTTCAAACTGTCCAAGACTTAAGGCTAATGCTAGAAAATTGGCACTGAATGTAGCCAAGGACTGACTATTACTGAATATTTGACTTACTCCTATTTTGTGGTTACAAAGGCCTTCTGCCCTGCATTTTCTTTAACAGTTCCAGTTTAGATAATCTGTTCTTTTCCCATAAGCCCTTGATGCTGTCTTGGGTGCTCTCCTTAGCATGGAAGTGGGGTGGGAGAGAGGATGCATGAACATGAGGGAAACTGTTTGCATATTGTTAGAGATGTTTATGAGAGCAGCTTATACATCTTGGGCTCTTTTTAACCTTTGTGAAAATTAGTTCATTAGATATTTGAACAGTTGAATTCTATAGTTTAATGCTTTTGAAATTTGTGTTTTAGTTCTGGAGGTGGTTTCTAGCAAACCTGGCTTCTGGAGGGGCTGCTGGAGCAACATCTTTGTGTGTGGTATATCCACTAGATTTTGCCAGAACCCGATTAGGTGTTGATATTGGAAAAGGTACAGAGTTTTTTTGTTTTTGTTTTGGTGGGGGATGTTTTTCTTTTCTGAGGCAGGATTTTTCTGTGTAGACCTGGCTGTCCTGGAACTCACTCTGTAGATCAGGCTAGCCTAGAACTCAGAGATCTGCCTGCATCTGCCTCCCGAGTGCTGGGATTTAACATGGTAGAGTTTTTATAGGCTTTAACTATTTTTTTTTTTTGTACTTTGAACCATTTGTATGCTAACATTGCTACCAAATACAATTTTTTTGAGATTTAATTAATGTGTATCTGTCTGTGTGAGTGAATATCATGTGTATACAAGTGCTGGTAGAGGCCAGAAGAGAGTGTTGGATTCTCTGGAATTTAAGTTGCAGGCACTTGTGACCCATCTAGCCTGAGTGCTGGGGTTTGAACTCATGTCCTCCGGAAGAACAGCAAGCACCCTTAACTGCTGAGCCATCTTTCCAGTCCCTAGTCTATAGAATTTATTCTGTACCAGATATGTAGTCATCAGGATTAGAGTAACTACTTTTTTCTTTCTCTTTAAAATTAGAGAAAATGGAAATGGGCATTTAACAATAGTGAACCCAAAACTTGCTTGTAACTTTTTTAAAAAAAAAATCATAGATCCGCCGGGCAGTGGTGGCGCACTCCTTTAATCCCAGCACTCGGGAGGCAGAGGCAGGTGGATTTCTGAGTTTGAGACCAGCCTGGTCTACAGAGTGAGGTCCAGGACAGCCAGGGCTACACAGAGAAACCCTGTCTTGAAAAACCAAACAACAACAAAAAAATCATAGATCCTTCTGTATTCGTTGTTTATAGTGATTCTTTCTTCTCTGGGTGATAAACAACTCTCACCCTGGAGATTGCCTTTGTTTCCTCCTAAGTATTTTTTCATAATTTCTGACAATTTGGATGAAATATTTCAAGTCAAGTTGCCTAAATTACTTTTGTAAGAGATTAATATTTTCAGGTAATTTTTTTTTAAAATACTTTTGAAACCTTCCTTGGATGAATGGGAAGATTGTGCCCTTTAATTAGAAGTGTTACATCATTTGAATCTTTAAAATGTTTAATTACTTTGACTAAGATGTTTGATATAAATGGTACCTAATAGTTTTCATTGCTTTGTTTTAGGTCCTGAGCAACGGCAGTTCACAGGTTTGGGTGACTGCATTATTAAAATAGCCAAGTCAGATGGAATTATTGGTCTATACCAAGGGTTTGGTGTCTCTGTTCAGGGTATCATTGTTTACCGAGCCTCTTATTTTGGAGCTTATGATACTGTTAAGGTAATTGAGTGACTTCAAATGGGTCTAATAAATACATGGTTCTTTTTACTCTAATCAGTGTATTCTAGTATATAATTACACAAGACAAAATGAATGATAAAATAGAAAGGAATTTTTATTAATCCATCACTGCCATAATTAGTCAAGTTATAACTATTATGACTGACTTTACATAATCATTTTGTCAACAATGAAGCATTTAAGGTTTTTGCATCACACACAGGATGTCACAGAAAGCATCCTGGTTTGACCTCCATATCTTTAGCAGATAAAAAAGACACGTTCTAACTTTTTCTGATTTCTGTTAATTTTATTATCACTTTATATGCAGATAATTGGTGTGGAAACTAGGGAAGGGTTGATTTAATGTGGCTTGGTTTATGCACTGGCTGCTGTTGGACTCTGTGTGGTATTTTCCAGGTTCCTTTGTAGTTTGCCTTTTGAGTGCAGACTTTAATAGTACTTTTTAATGCAGGAAAAAGACAGATTATAATAATGGCTGCCATTTTTGAACTGTTATTTAGTTCTAAGAACCGTATCAAGTGCTCTACAACTTCATGGTCCTAACAGTTGCTAAGAAACATATTTATTAAATGACAAGCAAAACATCTTTGCTCTTAATCACCGTAGCATGTTCCCAAAGGAATCTGGATACCAATTCCAGGGCCTTCTGCTTGCTAGGTAGGCATTACTGACCTTCTTTTCTCAGCTCCAGTTGTTTGTTTTTGTTTTTTAATTGCATATTAAATATTTTGTCTTTTATATATGTATAAAACTATCCTTTGAATTAATAATTTAAGATAACTTGGTAAAATTGGGTTATTACTTACTTGATATATTTTTCTCCTAGGGCTTATTGCCAAAGCCAAAGGAAACCCCATTTCTTGTGTCTTTTATCATTGCTCAAATCGTGACTACCTGTTCTGGAATACTCTCCTATCCCTTTGACACAGTTAGAAGACGTATGATGATGCAGGTAATGTATTTGTGAGTTTAACTGGTGCAGTCTGTATCTTACAAACACAAATGCGATGTGCTTGAGTTTCAGAGACCTTTTAGCTGAAAGTCAGTTGTTTCCCACTGAAAAGAGCCAGCAGCCAGCAAAGCTTCTTCCTTTCTGCTGTGAAAACAAAAATGCCTTTCTACTCCTGAATTCCTGGGAGTGTGGACAGGATGTTAGAGACTGGATTAATAATATTCATCTTCTTACATTTTTGGAGTAATTATTATTATTTGATGTGTATGGATGTTTTGCTTTTGTGTTATCTGTGCACCACCTGTGTGCCCAAGAAGGATAGGAAAGGGCATTTGATACCCAGGAACTGAATTTACAGATGGTTGTAAGCTACCATGTGAGTTCTGGAAATCAAACTTAGGTCCTTTGAAAGATCAGCAAGTGTTCTAAGCACCGAAGAATCTCTTCAGCCTCGAGTATATCCATCGTAACTGAAATATTACCTCAGGTAAACTCAGTTATAGGCTATTAGCATAATATTTTCCTGTTTGCTATATTTTGATAAAAAGTATGTAATTTTGAATTCCAGGGTTAAATTGTATTTATAATATCCCACATTCCAAACATAAATGTGTAAGTTTTATATATTCCATCTCTTTCATGTTACACTCATTTCTTCAGTAAACATTTGAATGCTTCATCTACACTAAGTTCTAGTGACACAAAAATAAATGCCAAAACCTGTACCCAAACTCATAGTGCAGTATTGAAGACACACAACTAAGGACTAAAAAGAAAAGTGCAGAAAATCAAGGACTGCACTGACTAAGGTGATCAAACGCAGCTTCCCCCCAAAAAAAAAGTCTGAGAGGAGTGGAAACCATGGCATATGCAGCTTTCCTGTGACAGTGACTTTGACACTTGCATTTCTGAGGCAGTAATTCTGTACTTCTAGGATTCATTTCCCTGGAAATTATAAATTATGTTTTTGGTAGGTTTACTTTTCTGCTTCCTAAGTTTTAAAAATAACTATCATGAAGTTTGTTTTATGTTACTCTAAGTCTCTACTTCGCTGTATCCACATTCTCCTTGACAGTCTAACAATTTAGAGCCATTCTTCTTCTCTGAAACATGGCTTATAGAGAATTCCTCAAATGTTTCAAAGATTTAACTTTGATTTAAACTTTTCATGTTTTATTTTCATTATCTTTTAACTTAAAAATATCTTTGTGTGTTCGTGTTTATGCAGTCTATGTGTGTACGTGTGTGTGTGTGCATTATTGTGAAGGTCATAGGACAACCTCAGGTGTCAGGCCTCACTTTGTACCTTGCTTAACACAGGGTCTCTGGTTTACCTGCCAGTACTAGGTAAGCTAGTCCTTAAGCTTCCAGGAAACTCTAGTCCCCACTTCCTGTCTCACTGTAGGAACAATAGGATTACAGTGTGCCCTAAGACTTCAGGCCTTACAATCCCTGAGCCATCTCCCCATCATATACTCTGTTGTTTTCTACATTTTTTATGATTTACGCTTATTTACTTGTTCCTACTTGTAGGGGTGTAATTGGATTTTGGGTTTTTCAAGGCCTCCGATCCACCTCTGCCTCTCTGCCTCTTACACCACCACCACCCAGCTTTTCCTACTTTTTAATGTTTATGTTCTTTTAAAAAAAAAAACTTTTAAAGCCAAGCAGTGGTGGCGCATGCCTTTAATCCCAGCACTTGGGAGGCAGAGGCAGGTGGATTTCTGAGTTCGAGGCCAGCCTGGTCTACAGAGTGAGTTCCAGGACAGCCAGGGCTACACAGAGAAACCCTGTCTCAAAAAAAAAAACAAAACGAAACAAAAAGCAAAAAAAAACTTTTAAAGCTCATCGATCTCTTCCTAATGTTAAAGTAATTAGCCCAGATTTAATTTAAAGAGCCTTAAGGTTCTTCAGTTTTCCAAGTTTTCTTCAAAAATAAAAAATTTTCTAATCTCTAAACATACATATTTTCCTAATGTTAATTTTGTTCTGAGTCTGACATGTGGTAAAATTAAGCTATGAATTATGTCGTGTCATACTGTAACATTTGTCCAATGGTGTATGGTCATTTTCAAATGATTCTGAAGAGTGCGGACACTTCACTCCCTCGGTACAGTATTAACTATATTCTCAGTAACTCAACATAGTATTACTCTTCATCTATAGCACTGGTGTGCTAAGACGTCCTAAAAGATAATACGCTAATAGAAAATTATTTGTCTTTTTAAACATAGAGCGGGGAATCTGAACGGCAATATAAAGGAACCATAGACTGCTTTCTGAAAATATACAATCATGAAGGAGTCGCTGCATTCTTCCGTGGTGCCTTCTCCAACATTCTCCGTGGTACAGGGGGTGCATTGGTCTTGGTGCTATATGATAAAATCAAAGAGTTCTTCAACATTGATGTCGGAGGTAGTTCATCAGGGGATTAAATTGAGAAATTTATATTTCTAGTGTAAAAAACATGAAAAGTACATGGCTGTCATTTGTATATATTTTGATAGTGTGTTACTATTGTCAGTGTCTCTTACAGTATTTGTTCTGTAAAAAAGAAAAGAATTTTTTTTCAAGATTTTAGTATTAAAAGTCAGAACAAAAATGGTTTTCTTCTTACTTAGACCCAGAATCATTTAGTGAGGCATTTTATTTTAGGTAGTGTATGTTACTTCTGTTAAAAAATTCTTACACTTATGATGGACACCATATAATGTAAAATCTGAGGAAGTATCTTTAAACTTCAGTTTGCTTAGTACAGAAGTAATCCCATCTTTTTGAAATTGTATGGTATGACAAATAATTGAAAAGTTGATAATGACTTAGTGACAATATCAAACTATTTGAAAAGTATAGGTTGGGTTATTTGCTAATGTTTAGTCTTGCTAGTGTAAGTATATCCTTGAAAAAGAATCTCCTCTGAACATTAGATTTTGTATTCTGTATTGATAATAAAGCAAGTTCAAAACTATTGTAATGAGCCTTTTTTCTCCCAGCTCTCATTCAGGACACACACACTAACTTTATCTATAAGCATACCATAGAACATTTTTGTTGAAGTGGAGCTGGCTTACAGCTAGCCAACAAAAGTTGTCTTCAGGCTGAATATGGTAGAATGTGCACATAATCTTAGCACTGTAGGAGATTGAAGCAGGAGGATCCAGAGTTCAAACCAGTCTGGCTTCCAGAGATAAGCTGTCTCAAAACAAACATTTCTCTAAGGAGTTGTTTAGATGCTATTTCCAGGATTTGTAGGAGAGTCTCATTTTTTTTTTTCAGGAATGTGAAACCAAGTACATTCAAAATACAAGATTTTAAAGTTTGGTGAGTAGAAGAATGTCAAGCCAGTAGAGTTAAACTATTTTATGGAATTTTGTAAGGCTATAAGTTGGCATAATGGAGTAGAAAATTCCCCTGCTGCTTGGGGCCAGATATATTTCAATGACAATTATTTAAAATAAATGGTGTTAAAGGAAAAAAATAACTCTTAGAAACTCCTAGCATAGTTTCTTGTAGTGGGCAATGTAACGTAGAAGTCATAGAAACAAAAGGGAAATTCTTTCAGAACAAAGAAATAACTTAAAAAATCTTATTTGGAATAGTTTCCCACATAAAGATGAACTAAATTATTACTACTTGTGAATTTGTGCTTAGAAAAACGAAATCTTGAAAGTTCTGACTGGCACAGGTAAAAACCAAAGAAACTACTAAATTACTAGACTCCAGTCAATGTATAGTCAAGAAAGAAAAGTTAGATACTTAGCATCCTAGTCAGAGCTGAACCCTGTATGACATTAAACTGTGGTTAATCAGAGATCAGTTACAATGAACAAAACAGTATAGACTTCAGAGGGAATCAACTTGTTATCAATACTGATGTTGGGAAGGCACAGCAAAAATTTGCTTAAGGTGGAGACCAAATTGTCAGTGCTGAATTTCACAGTCTTGTTTCATAAGTTTCTTTACATTCTTTTTCTAAAATTCTTAGGAAAAGTTAGAGCAACTTTTCTTTCATGGTCTTTTTAAGTCAATATGCAGACTAAAATTAAACAGTGACTTTAAACTAAGATATGTATAGTTTCTGTTCATGTGTATTTAAGTGAATGAGACTTAGCAAAGTGCAATTTATTCAGGTGTTTTTGAACCTGAGCTAATAATATGTGGAGGATATTATTATTATTATTATTATTATTATTATTATTATTATTATTATTTCAATCAGTTCTATAAAATAGTACTGTGGGGGGCAATTATTTTTACTGTTTTAGAGTTTCATACATGAATATAATGTTTGATCAAATGCACTCCCCTCCAGTCTCTCCCCTATCCTCATCAGTACTATTTCTTTCCAACTTTTTGTAGGAGTGTTTTAAATCCACTGAGTCCATTTAGTGAGCTTGAGTGTAGGGCAATCTGCTGGAGAATGGGTAGCCTCTCGGGCTGCATCCCTGAAGAAACTCATTCTCCAGCAGCCACCAATTACTAGTAGCTCCTCAGCAGGTGGTAGTACTTGAAGCGCCCCTCCCCTGTCCATGCTTGGATTCTGACTGTCTTAGTCTTGTGCAAGTCTTGTGCATTTAATCACCACAACTATGACTAATCTGGCAAATAACATTTTTGCTCCAGACATCTACCTACCTCTAACTCATGTGGTCTCTCTTGAGACTCCTTTCCCACCATGATTCCTGAACTGCTGGGGTATGAGTTAGATGATTAGATAGATGATTAGATAGATAGATAGATAGATAGATAGATAGATAGATAGATAGATAGATAGAAAGAAAGAAGGAAGATAGACATCTTCACATATCTTAATTGCTCTCTACTGTAAAAGAAGCTTCTCTGAAAAGGGTTGAGAGAAACCCTCATCTGTAGGTCTAGATAAGAACTGAGCGGCAGTTATCTTCATTTAGCTGAATAGTATAAGATTTTCCCGCCAGGCCTGTGACCTAGCCAGCAACAGGTTTTTGTCCCAGGTAAAAGACATCAGGCATTCGGGCTACCTTGTGATGCTAGCTTTAAATCCAATCAGAAAGTGGTTACTCCCCATTTCCTTGAAATCCACTCCACCATTGCCCCTTAACTAGTTTTCTGCCTTTTGTGGGTACTCCAATTTAGATACACATACATGAAGATTCAAATCTAGGATCCACATATGAGAGAGAACACATGTTATTTGTCTTTCTGTGTCTGGGTTACCTCACTCTGAATGATTATTTCTAGCTCCATCCATATCTGTAAATTCCACAAATTTATTTTTCTTAGACCAGAATAATATTCCATTTTGTATATGTAGCACATTTTCATTATCCATTTCCCAGCTATGAACATGTAGGCTGTTTCCATTTCTTGGCTATTGTGACTGCATCAGCAACCAGCATGGGTGAACAAGTGTCTTCAGAGGATAGTCCTTCGGGAATAGGAATGGTGCAGGTACATTTGGTTGCAGATCTAGCTGTAGGTTTTGAAGAACCTCAGCTTTGATTTCCATAGTGGCTGTACATCTCCCAGCAGTGAATAAGTGCCCCCTTCTTCCACATCTACACTTGCATTTGTTGTCATTTTTTTTTTTAATCTTGGCACTCCTGATTGAAGCTAAAAACCCAAATGTTTTTTTAACTTGTTATTCTTTGGGTTTCACGTCATAACCCCAGTCTCTTTTATCTCTTCATCCCTCCATATCCACCCTTTGTGCTTGCAACCTACCCCCAAATGAAAAACAAAAAACCCCAAAGCACAGAGGACGTCTCATCATGGAAGCTATGATATATCACAGTGTATCCCGTAGTATTTCCCTCTGTCCACACATACTGCAATGAGTCATTGGGTCTGGTTTGAGATCTCTGGCTTCTGTGACATCATCAATATTGAATCTTCATTGGGACCTCTGGGTTATCCTGTTTTTGTCCTGGGTCATGGGGATCCTACAGCTTTGGATCAACAGGGCTGTCATGTGTCCTAACCATTTGCAGATGATAGAGATTTTGGGGTGGGCCAACTCAGAGCCCTGGATCTGTACCTGGATGATAGCTGAACTGGTCAGCATACTTGCTCTCTCCTATAAATACCACCAGGGTGAGTTCTTCAGCACTGCCTCAGGTAGGCCACCTGCCACTCAGCTCTCATGTCCTCAGGGACGGCTCACCTGCACCCAGACCCCAACGCCAGCTCCACTGTGCTGCCAAGTCAAGGTACAGGGCCTACTCTCTGAAGTGTTGCAGCCTGTGAGGAGCTGGGCCAGCTCTCCCTACTGCCACAGGTGGTGAGGGGTAATGGGGGGAGAAGGCATCACCCTCATCACCTCATGCCAGAAGAGTAGCAGGGCCAGCTCGCCTGTATCCTCACCACCCAGGGTCAGCTTTACTATGGTGTCTACATGAGGTGCAGGGCCATGCAAGTGCTGAAGCTGGTGAGGGACAAAGCTAGCTCATGACCCTGTGGGCAGCTTTCCCAACTGTCAGAAATAGCAGGGGGCATCACCTCTTCTGTGCCATCCCATGCCAGATGAGTGGTGGGGTCAAATTTCCTACACTCCTGCCCTCAGGGTCAGCTCACTCACACACCTGCCACTATGGCCAGCTCCACTGTGCTGCCTGATCCACTCTCCTGAAAGCTGTTGCTGGTGAGAGATGGGGCCAGCTTTCCAGAATGCTACCTCCATGGGGAGCAGTATCAGTCCTGCATATCCACATGGTCCCCTGTGGCTGTCACAATCAGGACATCCCCATGTTCTCAAGTGGTAACATGAGCCAGACATCAACATGGAACCCTGCCACTGTGTAGCCACAGAACCAGACATGCTCCTTAGTCACTTCAAACTGGGAACTCACCATGGCTCTGGGTGGCAGGGCTGGCCACTCACTATAGGCTACTCGTCTCTCTTCATACTACTCAAGATGCTCCACTTCTCTTTCCCTCCCATCTGTCTGCTACATACTCTCACATTGTAGTGGCTCCTGCTGCAGGCTGACTATGGCTAGCAGGTCTCTGGGTGACGTCCTCCATCCATGCTGTGTGGCATGGTAACAAACTAGTATCAATGATCCACCTGTGCCGTGCTCCAGAGGGCAGGACTGTGGATAGCATGGCCGCCTACAGGTCTCTGTCTTCTTCCATGCTGTGCTACCTGGATTTGATTTGACTTAAATTGATTTTTATGAATCCTAAGCATAAAACAGTTTTGGCCACCAAACCCAGGCATCAAGCTAGGATAAACAAAGGACTGTCATCTGCTCTGCCCCTGGCTGAACACCAACCACCACCAACAAGATATCTCTTTGCCTCTTGCCAGAGAAGTTCAAAAATAACTTTAATATATGTTTCCCTAATGACTAAAGATGTTGAACATTTGTGTTTCTTCTTTTGAGAACTCTGCTTAATTTCATACTCTACATTTTAATTTGGTTGTTTTCTTCATGTTTAGTTTGAGGATTTTTTTTTTTTTAGTTTCTTTGTTTTTGTTTTGTGTTGTTTTTGTTCAGTTTTTGTTTTTTCAGTTCTTTGTGTATTCTAGACCCCAATCCTCTGTCAGATGTATAATTGGTAAAGATTTTTCCCCATTGTGAAGATACCATCCATTTGAATGTTTGCATTCTTTGCTGTTCAGAAGCTTTGTCATGTGATGAGGCGTTCTGTTTGTCAGTTGTTGGTCTTAATGCCAGTTCTAACAGGATCTGTTCAGAAGGTATTTTCCTGTGCTTATAACCTACTTTCTCCCCTGTCAGATTTGGAGTATCAGGTTTCACATCCAGGTCCTGGATCCATTTGGAATTGAGTTTTTTCTAAGGTGAGAAATGAGTATCTGTTTAATTCTTCTACTTGTAGCTATCTAGTTTAACAAGCATCATTTGTTGAAGATGCTATCTTTTCCCCAAAGTGCATTTTGGGCCTTAAAAAATCAGATGACTGTAGGAGTAAAGGCTTACATCTCCTCAATTGTATTCCATTGATCAGTGTGCCTATTTTTATGCCAGTACCATGCTGATTTTATTAGTGTAGCTCTGTGATATATCTTGAAATCAGAGATGGTGATTCCTTTAGCAGTGTTTTTATTGTTCAGGACTTTTTTTTTTTTTTTTTTGCTACCCTAGGTCTTTTGTGTTTCCATATGAATTGTGAGCTTATTTTTTTCAATTTCTGTGAAGAATTGTACTGGAATTTTGGTGGGGGATTGTAATGGTTCTGTAACCATACTTTTCAGCTACTTTTATCTACCACCTCTTTCCACCCCAATCCCTTACAACTCCCCAACACTAGGTAGGCAAGAAAGAAGATTAGAGGGGCAAGAGGCTGTAATCTTGTTAGGACACTTCCTGCTCTTAAGGGCATTGAGTTCCTTGGAGTAAGTCCAATCTTCATCCTCAAGATATCTCCCACTTCTTCTTCATATCACTTTGCTTATGACCACTTGACAAACCACAGCAGCAGTGGTGGCAGCAGCCGGGGAGACCATAGCCACCGCCTCTCTTGAGGCTCTGGAATTTTTATAACTTCTCCAGAGTCCCCTGAGTTTCAAATGCAAACTGTCTTCAGCAGGCAGAATCACTCCCCTGCCAGAGCATGAGACAAATCAGAGTCAGCTGCTATCCGAAGTAGCCCCATATCCCACGCCTGGATCAAAACAAAAACGTTCACATAGGATACTGGGTTTTTTAAGAAACTAAAATTCTCACTACAGGCTCTGTGGCTTCTTTTGATAAGATGGCCATTTTCACAATACTGATTCTACCAATCCACAAGCATAATATGTCTTTGTGTCTTATGTTTTCTTCTGTTTCTTTCTCCAGTGCCTTAAAGTTTTTATTGTACAAGCTTTTTACTTCTTGGTCAGATTTGTTTTCCATGGTATTTTTTTTTTTTTTTGAGGCAGTTGTGAATGGGATTGTTTTCCTGATTTCTTTCTCACTGAGTTTGTTGGTGGTGTATAAGATGACTGCTGACTTTTGTGTGTTAATTTTGTACCCTGCTACTTCACTGAATGTGTTTATCAGTTGTAGAAGTTTTCCTGTAGTTATGTCATCTGCAGATAAGGATACTTTAACTTCCTTTTCTGTTCATAGTTCCTTAGTCTCCTCTTATCTGGCTGCTCTACATAAGAGTTCAAGCACTGAGGCTGGAATAATGGCTCAGAGTTTTGGAGTGCTGGCTGCTCTATAGCCAGCATACACATGGTGGATCACAACCATCTGTAACTCCAGTTTCAGGGCATCTAATGCCTTCATCAGACCTCTGTGAGCACCAGGGGCACACATGCTGCCAAATCACCTGTACACATAAAATAAAACAAAAAAATTTTAAAGACTTGAGATACTAAATCTATTAAGACAGAAGGGAGTACACATCCTTGTCTTGTTCCTGATTTCAGCAGAAATGCTTAGAGCCTTTCTCTGAGGTTGTTGTATGTTGTTTCATTATGGAGAGATCTCATACTTATATGTCACTTGTATGCCTTAATTCTACAGAACTTTTATCATGAAGTGGTGATGGGTTATTGCTAAAGGCCTTGTCTGCATCTAATGAGATGATCATGTGGCTTCTTCTATGTTATATTAATGTAGTGGATTATATTTATTGATGTATATTGAACTATCCCTGCATCTGTGAGATAAAAACAACTTGATTGTGTGGGACATGTTCTAGAATTCAATTTGAAATTGAAATTTTCAACTCCCGTGTGACAAACATGGGGAGAGTTGACTTATAAGTCTGTGTTTTAGTTGGGTTTTATCTGGCTTTTGGTACGGGTCATATTAGCTTTGTAAAAAGAACTTGAAAGTATTCTTGCCTTTTCTGTCGTACAGAATAATTTGAGGAGTGTTAATGTTTATTTTCTTTGAAGGTCTGATAGAATTCTCTGTTGAATCCATATGGCCTGGGCTTTTTGGAGTTGGGAGATTTCGAAGTGTTAATTTTTTGTTTCTATTTTATATATTGTTTATTGTTATGGGTCTGTTTAAATTACTAGTTAGTGTTTGCTTAACTTTGCTAAGTCATATGAATCTAAGAATTCATCTGTTTAAGACTTTTTAGTTTATTGGAATATGATTTTTTGTTTGTTTTTAGAGACAAAAGTTTCTCTGTGTAGCCCTGGCTGTCCTAAAACCCGCTCTGTAGACTAGACTGGCCCCTTAGCTCAAAGATCTGCCTGCCTCTGCCTCCTGAGTTTACAGACATGCACATACATGCCTCTCCACAGGATATAAATTTTTTTAAATATTTTGTGATTATCTGAATTTCTTCAGTCGCTGTTGTAATATGCCCCCTCTCAACTCTTACTTTTATTTGGGTTCATGTGCTCACTCTCTTCCTCTTTCTGCCTCTGTCTGTCTCACTTCGTCTCCTTCCCTTCCTTTTCTCTTTTCCTCCTTTCTTCTTCCTCACCCTCAGTTAATTTGGCTAAAGGTTTGTCAATCTGGTTAATCTTTCAAACAACTAATTCTTTATTTCATTGATTGTTGGGTTTATTTCTATTTCATTAATTTTACCTCTAATTTTGATCAGCTCCCCCGTCTGCTTTGGAGCATTGTTTGCCCTTGTTTCTCTAGGGCCTCCAGGTTCCTTACTATTACTTTTGGATCGCTCAAACTTTTTGGTGCAGCCACTTAGCACTATGAATATTAGGACTGACTTCCTTTGCTCCTCATAGCTCTTGGTTTCATTGTGTTCTAGAATTTTACATTTTCCCCTTCTTGATTTCACTGGTGACCCATTTATCCTTCAATAGTGAATGGAGTCTAAATGGGTTTGTGTGTGTACTCTCAAATTTCCCTGGCTGTTGACATCTAGCTTTTAATCTGCTGTGTTCAGGTAGAATGCAGGGTGTTAGTCGTTAAAACTTGATTCATCTCCTAAATATTTGATCAGTTTTGGAGAAAGTTTCACAGGCTGATGAGGTGATGTGTATTCTCAAGTTTGGGCTGGCATATTCTGTAGATGCCTTTTAGGTCCCTTTGATTTATGGTATCATTTAACTCCAGTGTTTAAATTCTGTTTAGTTTTGGTTCAGATGACCTGCCTTTGATGAGAATGGAATATTGATGTTGCCCAGTATCACTGTGTATTGAAGTACAATTTTTTTAAGATGAAATTGGAATTGTAATATTATTTTGATGAATATAGACTTTCCTAATCTTTTCTGACTAGCTTTGTTTAGTCTGTTTATTTATTGTCAGATGTTAGAATATACCTGTCTTAGTCAGGGTTTCTATTCCTGCACAAACATCATGACCAAGAAGCAAGTTGGGGAGGAAAGTGTTTATTGAGCTTACACAATGGCTGAAAACCATTTTCCATCCCTTTATCTACATATAGTTGATGGTAATGTGTGTTTCTTGGAGGCAGCATGTAAAAGTACTTTCCCTGAAGTAATTGTCATCTCCAAGGCTTACTACCTGTTTGCTAACCTAGGGCTAGTCCTGGAAGCTTCTAGCCTCCGTACAATCTAATCTAGGCCTATAATGTTTTCAGCCTCTGAGACTTACTGCTGAATAAACTCACCCTTTCTAGTTCTTTCTAAACTCTGGCTGGCTGGTTCAACTCAGCTGCTTTGGCTTAAACTCCTCCTCCAATCAGATGGATTCAATCTGGTTTCTCTCAGGTTCTCCTGAATTCTTCTGCTTGGTCTCTAACTCTGGTGATCTGTTCTAATCTCTGTCCCCTTCTCATTCTCTGGTTCGTTCTGTCTTCATCTATATCTACCTTGACCTCTCTGCAACCAGCTGTATCCTCTGCAGAACTGGTCCTTTAATTAATCTTTATCATGGAAGTTTTTAAATTTATTCTTTGATTTTAATAACTAGCATTGCTAGGTATAATAGTATGGGTTGACAATGACAATTTTTCAGAATGGAGAATACATCTTTCTGGCCCTTCTGTTGTTAACATGTTCTGATCAACAATCAGCTGTTATTCTGAAGGGCTTTCCTTTATAAGTGAATAGAGCATCCTCTCTTGCAGCCTGTAAGACTATTATTTATTCTGAGTATTTAATGTATAAAATGTAATTCATTATGGAGAGTTACTTTTCTGTTCCTGTCTGTTGGAAGTTCTGTAGGCCTCCTGTACCTGAACATCTCTTTCTCTAGTATAAAACTTTCCTTCTGTAATTTACCTGAAAATATATTCTATGCCTTTGATGTGGTCGTCTTCTCTTAGCCAACAATCTGAAGGCTAAGTCTTTTCATGGTATCCCAAAATTCTCCCACATTGACATTTACTGAGCAACCCAATTCCTTACCTTGTCTTCCGGTCCAAACACTTTTCTACATGACCCATCTGTTGCTGAGGCTTTCCTGTATGGTTTCTAGTTGGCTTACTAAGTTTTTTATTTCCCATCATTTCACTTTGGCTTTTCATCAGTAATTCTTTTTATCAACTTCTATTTTCTTATTTTGCATTGCCATTCTTAGCTCGTTCAGCTTTGGATTCTCTTTTTATTTCTGTGCAGTTTTAATCATTCTATTGAATTTTCGGGAAGTTCTGTAAATTTGTTTACATTGGAGTCCATTTTTAAGGGATTAATAATTTTTGGAGGACACATGCTATTTTGTACTTCCATTCCATTTCTCCTTTTGTGACATCTGTGGCAGGAGCTGGACAGATAAGGAAAAACAAGCAAAATGCTTAGGACACGGTGGAGACCCTTACCTGCCTTGGGGTGGGGGGCTATGTGGACTAGTGGGGACCTTATTCTTAGAAAGATAAATTAGTAGACTACTACTACTTTTGGTAAAAGGACCTATTGGCATGGCTTACACAATGCTTGATGACACATAATTGTAGAGTTCTGCTATACACTCTACCTGCCCATCCAAGCAATTTCAAGCACCCAGAAACGTCTGATTTCCTCACAGTCAACGTTGTTTGAGGCCTCTGCACCACTCTGTGTCTTGTTATTGTATATTAATTTATTCTCTTTATAACCCCTTTTCCCTTTGACTACTTCCTCTCAGTATCTACCTAGAAGGTGACTTATTTTTAATAATACTAAAGCTTTGAAAGGATTCCTGTCTACAAAAGTAGCCTGCCATTTCTGGTCTTTTGGGTTTTTGTTTGTTTGTTATTTGGTTTTTTGAAACAGGTTTTCTCTGTGTAGCCCTGGCTGTCCTAGAACTCGCTCTGTAGACCAGACTCAGGTAGAAAAATGTATCAGGAAAGGGGAGTGAAAGTAGATTAGGGCTTATCTCTCACTCTGTTCTGCTCGGAGAAAATATACTAAGTAATTTGTAAAGAGCATGTTCTTTCTTCTACCCTTGTACAGGCCTGACACTAAAGGTGCTGCTGTCTCCTCACAGGACAGACAGGAACAGTATGACTAAACTATGAGGCTTTGTTTATAGGGCTCTTGATTCCATTCATGAGAGAGGAGCCCTCATGGCCTGATTACCTTTTAAGGGCTTTTCTCAATATACCTTGGAAGGGACAGATCCAAATCCCACAGGAATCAAGTAGTGAAGACTTTGATGACAGGCAGTGGAAAAGTACTATTTACAAATGAACAGAGTAAAATCTATGCTTTAGGAGGACAGGTTAGCACTGTAACTGGCAGGGGTGGGGGCAGGCAATGAAAGAAGAGACAAGATAGCAAATCAAAGCATTACTCCAGTGGAAAAAGAGATTATGGGTCATACAATTCTCAAGTGTATAAGCCAAGAAGCAGTGTGTGAGATTTTGCTGGTATGGCTGTCCATCCCCAATAAGCATATAAATTATATTCAAAGGGGCTTGAGAGCACTTTTCTTAGTAAAACAAAACACCATAACTCAGGAAAAAGATACATAAGACTTGGGAAATAAGCAACCTCTTGCAGGTTTCAGAAACACTAGTGTTAAGAGTAGCTTTGACACCCACATGAAGATAAGAATTTCAGCTTTAGTTAAATTGGAGACTTGAAACTGAAGTTCCCGTGACTGCCACCTATACATACTGTCCAGGAAAGCCAAAAAATTGGAAGAATGTTTATGAAGTCTAGCAGTACACACCTGGAATCCCAGTGTTTAGACATATACAGAATTGCCACAAATTCAAGGATAACCTGAACTTATAGAAAGACTAAAAAGGCAAAGGTAAGGAAAAGAATGCAAGTCTGTGCCACAGCACCGTATAGGGCATGCGTATTTATTCAAGTTTGTATCACAACACCATATAGGGCATACATATATTTACATTGCATGGCACTGAAGTTCCAAATTCCATTTTAACAATGTGCTAAGCTCTGAAAGTTTCACCCAACAAAATAAACAGGAAATCTATCTAGGCTACTTCCATGACTTGGAATATAATGCCTGGAGGTGAGTCACTCAGAACTGCTGGGTGGAGCCTCTCCACCTACTTCAGCGTTGGGGCTGTGCTAGCAAGAGAGCAGCTCCTGCCCACACTGGATGGTGCTGGCACCCCTCACAGCCTTCACACACTGGTCCTTCCATTTGGCTCAGTCCTCCTCCACCACCTGGAGGTGTCTCCCCTTGGGCCAACTGATTTCTTCCATACCCCATCCAAGTTCTAGAGGTGAACTTTTCTTTTCAGAGGTGAATAAGATAAATTAACACTATAGATGATATGTCTTTCTAAGTCAGGTGTGGTGGTGCACACCTGAAATCACAGCACTATATTATAATGAGGCAGAGAATCACAAGTTGGTAGCCCACTTGGACCACAGAATAAGACACAGACGCAGATCTATAGCGTTTAAGGACTTGACTATATAATTTGGGGCCTGATGTATCTGGGAATAGAGTTTGAGACCATCTACTTTCACTTCAGCTGTCTGCATTCCTTGAAAAGGTGCTTTGTTTCAACCCTCTCCTGTCTAAAGTTTCCCACAATTTAATTCTCCACCACAGTTTTAAAGAGAAATCATCTCTCAAACAATTCTGGATGTTTGAAGATGAAGAATTTGAGTCTTTTATTATCAAATTAAATGCCCTGTGGAGAAGCAGCCAGTTAACTCCATGTCAGTGACCATGAAATGTCACTGTTCTTTGCTATGTGGGTTCTTCTTTTTCTCAAGCTTTATCCACCTCACCCACCCACCCAAGGCTTCACCCACTATCACTCGATAAGAGAGAAAAAAGGATGAGGGGGAGGGGAGAAAGAGAGATCTCCAAATCTCATTTGTTTTTTCTTGTTTCTTCTTTGAGCACAACTACTAACAAACCCAACAACAACAATATAGCAGGGCGCCAGCATTTATATACCCTCTGAAAAGTTTCCAGAATTCCAGCCAGCACACAATCGCAGAAACGTCTGCAGCTGGCAAACCGCACCTCTGCTAGAGCGCAAGGCAAATCATCATCAGCTGCTTTGAAGCAGCCCCATATCCAACACCTTGGATTAAAACAAAAACAGATTTTTATAATATTTCTGTGTTGGTTTTTTTTTTTTTTCAAGAAAGCAGATTCCAGAATTCTCACTCAAGTGAGATGTGAGTCCAAGAGGCAGTGGTGCTTGCTAGCCCCTTTCACACCTGACCTGTAAACTGTTGGAGTGCTGTTGAACCACTCCTATGCTGGCTAGCTTAAAGTTGCTCGGGAACTAGTGCAAGATAGTGTGCAGCAATAGAAGACTGAGCAGGGACAAAGTTAAGTCAGTTTGTGGAAATTGCTACCCAGAACGGATGTTGCCTACTGTATCCCATAGAAATTTTGCAAACTCTGTGTGTTTTTGAGACTTTCTGTATTAGTCAAGGTTCTCTAGAGGAACAAAACTGAGTGAATGGATATAGATGGGATTTATGAGTAGCTTACCTGCTAGTCCAAAAGTGGCTATATACCAACAGAAAGTCCAGGACTTTGGTAGTTGTTCAATCTCTGAGGCTGAATGTCTCTGCTAGTCTTTAGTATACCCCAGAGTCCCAAAGAAGTAGGCTCTAATGCCAGCGAAGAATAGTTATTTACATGGGGGACAGTGACTTGTATTCTGCTTGTATTAGAAGAAAGCTGATAGACCTGCCAGTTTTTAATATGATTTAATCTTCACAGTTTTAAAAATAATTTTGTGTATTCTCGGTAGACTTCTTGTTGAAATGAGATATGTCAGATTTGGATTATTGAAGCTAGTGCCAGTGAAAAGAGCAGAAACTGGGATGTTCCATTTAAAAGGTACCAGTGCAGTCTAATACACATTTGACTCCCCACCCCACCCGGTTACTAATGCTTATTTGAGTGAAGTTGCTGAAGAGTGGCATAGTAATAATCTTTGGTATTCGAAACTTGTTGACAATAGGATATTTAATTTATACAATAAAGAATAGCGAAGTATTTTATATCTTCTAAGGAATTCTAGTTTTGTCAGTAATGTAAGATTCAAGTATACAAGAGCCTAATGAGACAGCTAGTAACTTCATCAGCTATCTGTGGTCAGGTATTATCTTCAGATGTTTCCCTAGTCTCTTGCTGTCCTTCTTTTCTGTTTCACAATCACTAAGAAGGAATTGGTGTGCTTGATTTCTGTGTAGTTTCTTACTAGTCACCAGGCCCTTATTTCTGGACAAAAACTTAAGTAGCTTAGCAAATTTAAATGTGGCTAATGTCATGACTGTTGTTTATAGGAATCTACATTTCTGTTTGGCACAAAGAAAGACAATTTTTAGTTGAGAGAAAACTGCAGGAAAACAGGCTGCGGTAAAGAGAAGTTTAACCCGGGGTTACAAAATCGTTAGATGGCAAAGTTGGTAGGTTTGGCAAATAGAAGTAGCACCTCATGGCCTTAAAAATGCTTCAGGATACTCCGTAGACTTTGTAAATTTATATTTTAAATTATTAAATTAATGTTTATAAGAAAAAGAAGACAGTGTTAAGATACAAGCAGGTCTATAAAAGAAAATCGAAAATCAGTAAATAGTTTGGAATTAAAATCAGGTGTCAAAAAATGCTCTAAGGCACAAATGAAGAAACTCCATGGATTCTAACAAGTCCAAAAAAAATAGAAAGGAAGGAGAAGGAAGCAGCAGAAAAAGGAATGATGACTTATACTTTTCAACCACCTTGAAAGGGTAGTTTGCACAAAGCACAATGATACCTGAATTCTAGTTCTCTGGAACTAGAATTACAGCTGGTTATGAGCAAGTTGATGTGGGTGCTAGGAACCCAACCTTGGTCCTCGGCAAAAGCAGCAATCACTCTTGACTTCTGAGCCATTTCTCCTGTTCTCCTCCTAAGAAACTATATTCAGCTACATTATGACTGAATAGTTGAGATAATATTTTTAAATAGTTCATCATTTAGAGATGTCTGAAAGATTTACAAACCTGAACCCAGGAGTGGTATGTAAGAAGTGGTAGTATAAACAATAAACCTTGCTAAGTGCTTGCAGGCCTTCAAAGGAAAAAATGCTTAACTTTTGTGAATGTGGGAATAATTAAGCCCCCTTTTAACTTGTCTTATGATTTACATACATTCCAGTCTCTCCCTTCTTATGTAAGTTTCACAGGAGGAGGCTTGAATGTGACAGTTATATTATGCTTAGGTAGGTAAGTTTGCCGTAACCACCCATCCACAAGTGTATCAGTCGCTTATTAATGTTACCAGAATAAAGATGGTATTTTAATCTTCATTGCTCACTCTTTGTTCTCAACTGTTTGGAAATTTGAGCAAGAGTAGAGCTAAAATAATTTCTAAAAGAAATTTTATTAAGGCATCATATGTATGAATTATAAAACACTGAATATTGTCTTAGGATTTCTATTTCTGTGAAAAAAACACCATGATCCAAAGCAATGTGGGGAGGAAAAGGTTTATTTTGCTCACACGTCCACATCTCAGTCCATTATGAAAGGAAGTCAGGACAGGCATCTGGAGTCAGGAGCTCGTGAAAAGGCCATGGAAGAGTGCTGTAATCAAATCACCTTTGGATGGATGGTTTATCCCAGGAATAGGAGGATGTTAAGGAGTTTGTTAATATTTTTCACTGAGTAACAGATTAAGAATAGGGGTGTCATTTTATTCAACAATGATTAGCATTTGCTAAGTTTCAGCATTAAGAAAAACTCTTAGTGAACTAGGAATGTTAGTTTAAAAGATTTATTTATTTATTTTATGTATATAAATACACTCCAGATACACTAGAAGAGGGCCTCGAATCCTATTACATACAGATGGTTGTGAGCCACCATGTGGTTGATGGCAATTGAACTCAGGACCTCTGGAAGATCAGTCGGTGCTCTTAACCGCTCAGCCATCTCTCCAGCCCCCACAATGTTAGTTTTTAAATTTCTTAGAAGCACAATATTTTCTTTTAGAGACAAGTATGCTCACTACTATTCCTTATATTCTACATTATTTTTTGGTGACCGTAGCCTCATTAGAGAAAGCAATAATAGATAAAATGAAAGAGGTCCTTCATAGGCTATGTTTTGAAACTGAGACTTTCCAAGAAACAAAGAACCAGAATCTACAATAGAGTGCAGTTAAGTTTCCTGGATACAGGATCAATATAAATTACCATTCCCCTTATATTCCAATAGCAGCTAAGCATGATTACATTGATCTTTTGATGCCAGGCACAAATGCTGTGTTTACATTTAGCCTGAAAACAGACCAGTGAGTAATATTATCTTAAGAGACATGGAGACCACAGCTTGGAAAGTAATTGCCAAAGACCCTAGAGGCAGTAAAAGTTATGTACGCCTGGGATTACTACCTAAATCCATGTAACTTCGAAAAACTTGTCCTATTTTAACTACTAAGTACTTATTTCCTCCTGTTAGCTGTAAAGAATGAGAATTCTTTGTTTCTGGCATTAATGCCTTCTTTTTACTTAATATTTTAAGATTTTTTAAATAGGAAAAAAAAATCTTACACCTGAGGTTCCAAAAACATCATAGATGAAATTCGTGGTCCTAGGAGAGCTTCAAGATATCCAGGACCAAATCTAGTTGGTGGTAGATCATTAACCCTTAGGACAATGGCTGAATGAGGCAACTAAGTAATGGAAACCACTGAGACCCAGAGTTCTGAGGGTCAGAAGCATCCAATCCCAGCTCTGTGTGCGCACAGCCTTCTGGGAAGCCAAGGTGGGTGGTCTCCTAAGAAAGGGTTGAGTGGGATAGAGCATGCCCCCTGCAGACTCTGAAGCCAAGAAAGATTCCTTAGAGACACTAGAGTTGGATCAATAGTGGCGTCCCAGTTGACTTGGTATAGTTCCTGTAATGTATTTTGTATTCATTATAGCAACAGCAGGAGCTATTGCCACACTTGCTGCTGCTGCTGCCCTAACAGCTGTGTTAATAGTGAAGCGTCTGAGTAATTTAAGAAGGGGCACAAATATGGGCAGTGAGATTACTGAACATGCGGATAAAACTTCCATGTCTAGTTCCAAGGTGGAACAGGAAGCACACAAAAACTTGGACGGGATGAAACAGGGCTTACACAAGGAATTGGATGAGAAGGGTCAGCAGGTACATGAAGAACTAGGTAAGAGCCAGCAGATACATGAAGAACTGGACCCTAAGAAACGAGGGGCGAAGGGGCTGGATAAGGAAGAGCCGAGTTCGCCCTGGGATGTGCATGGAAAGGAGCAGGACCGCCAGAGTTCGTAAGTATAAGCTAAAACTTGTTCAAGTGCACACAGGCAGCACGCCGCCCACGGCAGGCTTCTTTTCTGAAGCTCCCCGGGCAAGCAGGTCAGGGCCTAGAAAACCAGTTTTCATGAGGAAAGCATCGGAAAGTGACAGGTTGGGACCGGGCGCAGCGGGGTGGATCTGAGAAAGGGGCGGCCCTGGCACCGCACAATGGGCACCACCTCACAGAGGGGCTGCAGGAGGAGCCTCGGCACGAGCCGCACGCGGGCAGCCCCTCGGGGCGGCGAGGCCGGCGGTGAGCTCCCAGGCTGCGGCTCTCCAGAACCGTGGGAGGGTGCGGCCGGGCGGCCGGGGCGAACAGTGCTGCGGAGAGCAACGCCGAGGAGGGTGGTGGTGCTGAGAGGGCGGCGCTTCTGAGAGCGTCCGCAGGCCACGGCTGCCCCAGCGTTGCCGGGAGACCGCTTCGCCTCTCCTCACGTCGCGCGGCCGCCGCCCCGCCCTGCCCCGCGGCTCCGCGGCCTCCCCCCTCTTTCCAGCTCTTTCTCGAACCTGCCACTCCGCAGCGAGCCGTTGCCGAGCGCTGACGGGAGCGGCCGAGGGCGAGGCCGCCGAGCCTCAGCCGACCGGTGGCTCGCGCCTCCCGGGGCCGAGCGCGCAGGCGCACATCGCAGTAACTGCCGGTTGGGGGCGGCGAACCGCAGCGGAGACTAGGCGACGGGCCGGGCAGAGGCGGCGCGGCTCGGCGCGGCGCGGCGCAGGCGGGCGGCTCCACCTCCGCAGTTCTGACGCCCTGCCCTAGATTTTCTGACAGAGAGTGGGTCCTCTCCTTTGCTTCTGGCAGGAGTCGCAGCGCCCGCAGTGGGGACCCGCAGCGGGACGCGGTCCCCGCAGCCCCAACCCTAGGCGGGATGTCGGTGGTGGGCATTGACCTCGGCTTCCTCAACTGCTACATCGCCGTGGCGAGGAGCGGCGGCATCGAGACCATAGCCAACGAGTACAGCGACAGGTGCACGCCGTAAGTGCCGCACGCCCCCTTTCCTGGGATGGTGCCCGGGATGCCCTCCCCCCCGCCCCCCCGTGACAGGTGCAGCGTGTACAACCAGGACGAGGAGGGCAGGGGCTTCCCTCTGGCTCCTCGGCTCGCCTCTCCTTTGCTTGCTGCAGATGTCCCTGACCCTAGGGCCCTTGTGTTGGGCTGCAAGAGAGGGCTGGTGGGGGGCCACCTCGGCGTGGTGTCGGGTGCAGAGAAGAAAGGTCTGTGGCAGCCAGCGAGGGGTGACCTGGGATTATCCTGTGCTAGGAAGCCTGCTAAGAGCTCTGCATTCTGCACTCCCTCCCCCATCTCTTGAGCGACAGCTTTCTCAGAAAAGTGACCCCTGGTTCTTGCACACCTCAGAAAACGAATGGCAGTTTTCCTAACACTAGAAGTCATTTGTTTTCTGTATTTATCTGTCTATCTGTGTGTTTAAAGAAAGGAGAGATGAGGTGGTGTCCTTGATAATTTGAGATGATCTGACCAGTTTCCGGAGGGATTAGGTTAACGGTGCATTCAGTATGAGAGACTTAGACAATGGGAATCTTAGCTGTACATTGGCAATATCTTTCAATTAGTGGAAATTGCCGTTGTTAGAAGCTACTACCTAAACTGCGTCTCTACAGAGTGAATTGCTGGTGAGTCAGAGGCAACTATCCTGTATAAACAGGATTGTGGAGTGTTTCCATTATGAACTCTTGATGAAAGACTTTGTAGCATTATGTCATGGAAACATGTGTCCACACGTTCACTTCTTTCTCCTTTCTGGAAAGTTTATTGGCAGAGAGCACAACTAATGCTTGCACATGAAAAACTCTTCTTTGTACACTCTTGTTAACCTATAATTGGAAGAGGAAAATTCCGTTCATGTATTTTTTTTTTTAGAAAGGCAAATGATCCATACTACATTTTAACTTAGTGTCAGTCAAGATCAGTGTAAAGCCATCTTTAAATGATGAGGTTAAAACAGTTCAAGTGGTTTAAGAATAGTGAGACAGAATGCTTTGATTTCTTTCCAAATGCAGTCTAGAATGCTGTTTAGGCCTCCTTTTTCTCTAGGTTGACCCATCACATCTCTGTTGAAAGTCTAGATGTTTTTATACACAGATGTGGACATTAATCACATCACTGCCATAATTCTGGGACCTATAATTTACTGGTGATTACTTCATTTATTAAGCATATCTATTATGAAAAATTATTAAACTTAGAAATATAGGTACATGAAAATGTAAATAAAATTATAATTCTATCCAAAAATAAGACTTCTAGGTGGTTTTCTATTTGTTCTTAAGATAGAAAACTTGATGTTCTGTTCATTAACCTCTATGTAAAGTATTTCTATCCTATTAATTTTAGTGTTTGTATAATCATTAATCCCAATCAATGTTCTACTTTCAGGTTGCTTATATTTTATTTTTGCAAATGTTACAATAACTACCTTTTCATTTACTTTGTGGGTTTGAGGTTGGGCTTGTTTGTTTGAGAATTGACAATTAGTGGATGATAAACTACTATTGACTTTTCAGATCATTATTTTGCTTCTGACAAATATTCAATAACCATATTTGCTATTTTTGTTATTTAATTTAAATTTGTTTGGGGATTATAAGGCCTAATAGTACAAACTAGAACATAGCCAAGCCTAAGACTACTCTAAAAATTTTCAAATATTAGTACAAAACAAAACAATGATTTTCCAGTCACGTCTTTGATCTTGATCTTAGGGGTGATGAAATTGATATTACATAATAGGTACTATAAACTTGTGATATTTCACATGCCATTAATAGTCTTTTTAGTCTAAGATTGTTATACTAATTAATGACCATCACTTTGATCTGGTAAAACTCTTCATTTAAAGAAGTAGGTGTCAGGTGGTAGTTAGCAGGTTCTGGGTCCACACCTTTATCATTAAAAGAACCTTAAAGTGGTTGGGCTGGGTGAATTTTAATTAAGACTATATCCTAAAATAATTAGCCTAATGATCTAATAGTTAATATGCACATACAATGGCCGATCAGTTTCTAATTTTGTTTTTCGAGATAAGGTTTTGAGTAAATAGCCCAGGCTGATCTTGAACTTGATCCTCCTGCCTCAGCCTCCTGAGTATTTGAGATTTTTAAATATTTGTCTGTGTGATTTCTGGTAATGGGCTCAAGTTATGAGCTAATTTAATTATAAACTATGATTAATAAGCATTTGGAAGCTTATATTATTTTCTGTTGGTTAAAATATTTAATCCTTTTGGCCATAATACATGATTTGAAGTTTTATGTTGTAACTAAATTGTATATGCCTAGAGTATTTTTTTCTAAAAAGCATGTTAGAAAGCCTGTAGCAACAAGATGCCATCTGAGAACATTTCTTTCCTTTCCATCTTCTACCATGACACCCTCCCCCCATAGTTAAACAGTATTCAGATGCCTTTTTCTCCGCAGAACTTAAGTCCCATTACTTACAAACACTGAAAGTCTCTCAAGAGCAGAATGTTTCACAAACTTACTTTAATATCTAAAGAATCATGTTTTACAACTCTAAGGTCTATGCCAAGGCGTGGCTCTCAGGTGGGATTGATTTTGCCCTCACAGGGACATCTTACACTTACCTGAAGGTTCTTTTGTTGTCACAGTTGAGAGTGAGAGTAAAAAAGGTGCTATTAGCATCTTGTGAGTAGATGTTCAGTATACAGCTGTTCAGCATAGCCCCACTTGGCCAACAAAAGAAGTATCTGGTCAAGAATTTTAGCATTGCCATGGTTGAGAAATTCAGCTCTCCGGATACCTTGGCACTATAGTTGAAACAAACAAGTTGCTTAGCTGTTGAAATGTTGATTCAGAGCCAAACTGGCAACGTAGAAGAGGGTCAGAAAGGCACACGAAGGAAGTGAGCTTTCTGGGTATCTTATATCACTGTTTCTCAAGCAACAACACAGTGACAGAAGAACTAAGAATATTGTGATCTGTGTCCCTGATAGGAGACAGGGAAAAGAAAAATAGAGTTTTTTTTTTTTTTAAAAGCTTATGTAACAAAATTGAGAGGAGCAGACAGATGAAGAGATGGCTGAATCGAAAGTCCAGTAGGAGCTGGGCAGTGGTGGCGCATGCCTTTAATCCCAGCACTCGGGAGGCAGAGGCAGGCGGATTTCTGAGTTTGAGGCCAGCCTGGTCTATAGAGTGAGTTCCAGGATAGCCAGGGCTACACGGAGAAACCCTGTCTCGAAAAACCAAAAAAAAAAAAAGAAAAAGAAAAAAAAGAAAGTCCAGTAGGCCTCAGTTAAAGAGTCTCAGCCCTTAAGCCATACTCTGGAATATAACCACTGTTTTGTATTAGACATCACCATATAACTATTACTATACTATACTATAACTCAGAAACGTAATGTATTTCCATTACTTGATGCAAATATTTCAGATTTACAGTCTGACCTTGACACTGCCATAATCAAATCCTCTTATGAAACTAGCCAAGTTGTATTATTAGTCCTAGTTGCCATTCAGATCCATATTTCTGTTCATTCTACAAGGACCCTTACTGTGTACTTACCAGTCAGCGATCCTGGCCAGTCCTGTGCAGTAGAACTTTCTATTATGTATATTTGTTCTCTGTTTATTTTGATTTTTTATATCTAGTAGCTACATGTGAGTGTAGGGAACCTAAAATGAGATTGATTTTGAGGCACAGGATTTTGTTATTTTAAATTTAACTGACCACATGTGAGCATTGGCTACCTCATGTTGAACATGAGGACAGTGCGCTTTGTTCTTACAGATTTCACATTTTGATCTAGAGATAAAGCTGGAGAATTAAGTTGGATTAGATGGTAATGTATACTAGGGAAAGGTAAAATTGATTTTCGATGTTATGAGATGTTTCTGTTGAGGGGAATCAGGAATGTTTATGTAGGACTGTCTGGGGTACTCCTAAGGAAACTCCTTGGCTCCTGATTTTAGTGACTGGAGCATACATACACCCTTGCTAGTGTTGAAACAAGGTCTCTTGCTATGTCACAGCATGCAAGAGAGACAGAAAGAGGCCATGCTGAATGCGGAAGGGGCCGGACATGTGTCTGTAAAATTGGCATAATCTGACTGTCTTATATCTTAAAGGGTCTACCATCTCAGTGCCATTACTCTGGGACAAAGCACATGAACCTTTAAAGAGAAACTACAGCCAACCTCAGCACCACCTGTATGCCCGGAATGCCCTTTTCCACAAAACAGCTTCAATTAAATACTTTGATGTCCTTTCAACTTTTAATTTAGAAATTGCTTCTCTATAGCCCTGTTATGTAGAAGTGGCTGTTCTTTTTCATACTCCTATGTATTCTGTTAAATTTTTTCAATAAATTATAAATTCTCCAAGGATAGAAAGTGGCCAATGTATCTGCAGTGGTTATTGATTGTATAGTTAGCGCAGTTAAAACTAAAACCATGGAAACATCTTCTTCAGTCACATGATACAAATGTTATTCTTTACTTTTATGTTAAACTTAACCTGGAGATTGAAATAGCAAGAATTTGCATTTTCATTATGTGCCAGGTGTTGAAAGCATTTCTCACCACCTACATTCACTCTCCTGATCCTCACATAACCTGATGAGCAGGTGTCATCATCACTGGCATCCTATGGGAACTGAAGAAAAGGGTACTTACATAACTCCCACAAGACAGCTGGCTGTTGAATGACAGAGCCAGAGCGCAAACCTAAGCAGCCTTACTTTGCTAAATATGACTCCTTTTTAATAGCTCTCACAGCAGTAGAATTTGAAAAATAATTTTGGTACCAATACAGTATTGGCAATTATTAGGATATGTTTTTTAAATTCTAAAATTCTGATCACTATTCTGTTGATACACAGTTTGGAATATGTAAAGTTTTTAATTCTACCACCTATTTTTAAATAATGATTGTTTTAATTCTTTTAAACTTTTGTATAAGAAGAACCATTTAAAACCACATAAACACTATACAGAGAAGCAGAGGAGCTCGTGTTCTCATCTTTTTCAGGGCCTGTATATCTTTGGGATCCAGAACTCGAGCCATTGGAAATGCAGCTAAGAGCCAGGTATGTTGTTAGTGTGGTTGTTTTGACTTAGAGGGAAAGTTAACTGCATGAAGGTAAATTCTCATGGTAGGTAGTTGAGAATTGCAAGTGGGACATAGTCTACACCTTTGTATTTTGTCAGGATGTTTTGCTGGGTGTGGTGGCACATGCCTGTAATCCCAGCTCTTGAGGCAGTGGATTTGATAGTTCAAGGCCAGCAGAAGCTGCATGAGATACTGTTTCAAACAAAAACAAAAACAAAAACTAAAACAGAAAAACGGATGGGGATGTGGAAGGAGGGGGAGAAATAGATTTGCCTTGAGTTATAGACTAATTTTTCATGTTATTTATTTAAAAACTTGTAAAGTTGGAATGTCCTTCCATGTGTTTTTTTCCTGTCTGATCACGTTCTATAGGGGTCAGTCTTCTGGATCATTCAATGACTGACAAGAAACGGTTTTAGTAAAAGAAAGTAGAGGAAACAAAGTAGATAGATTCTGGAGTGGCTTCCAGAGTAGCTATGAAATTTAAGCGTATCTCTAGCCTTCTGAACTGCATGCGAAAAGAATATTAACTTAAAGTTGGCCTGATAACTTGATGGTTTTCTATTGTTTTGACTTTATTTCCCTAAACCTAAGCCCTTGGTAGTTATTTCTGATGTTTTACATATAGGTGGGTCTTTCTTCCAGTTCTCATGTTTGTAAACCTAACACCAGGGAGGCTGAGTTAGGATGATCAGGCGTTCAAGGCTGATCTCAAGTGAGTTTAAATCCAGCCTGAGCTACATGAAATCCTCTTTTAAAAAGTCTGTAATTTAATGTGCCATTCTTTCTTTGTGAGTTTGTGGAAATTACTTATTCATTTATTGAAAAGCCTTTGCTTACAGTTTTGGAAGAATGTCTTTTATAAGTGCTTTAATTATGAAAGTGTTTCGTGTTTTCTATGTTCAAATTGTATACAAATGTACACAATTATGTCATATTGTATATAAATGTTAATTATTCTTAGAAATAGCTCCCTTAATTAGTTTATACACCAATACATCACATTTTGGTGTTTTTAAGAGTTTTTTTTATTTTGTTTGTGTATGTCTATGTGTCTGTGTGTGTGCATACAGGAATGAGGCCAGTGCACATGGAGGCCAGAGGAGATTGTTGGATTCTTTGGAGCTGGAGTTAAAAGTCTTCCAGGCAACCTGTGGGTTTGGGGGATCCAAACTCAAGTCTTCATAATTGAGCAGCAAGCTCTCTTAACCACTGAGCCATCTTTCTAGCACCATCATATTTTGACTGCTTTAAATTTAGCAGAAATAGTTACTTTGTTTAAATCAGCCTTTAATATTGTATCTCCTGTGAATTAAGTTAAGTGAGCACCCCTGTTTTCATCCTATGATGGAAGTTCAAGATCTGTTTGACTTAGAAGGTCACTAGGAAAACAGGTACTGCATCTCAGTAATAGTATATAGTTTAAACAAAACATTATCTTGTCAACATTTCGGTCATTTGCAGTGAAGAGTGTTGGTTAGCTCTGTGCTACTTGGAAGAGGCTTTAATAACTGGCTTAGAGGTGATTCTCAGCAATGGGAACAATATATTATACATAACATACCTCACAAGAAAATGTATATTGAGAAGAAAGGAAAACTGAGTGATTAAAAAACAGTTTAAATAAAAATGGGGAAAATGGGGAAGGGTTTAGAGAAATGGCTCAGTAGTTAAGAGCACAAAATGCTCTTACAGAGGACTAGAGTTAGCTTCCCAGAACTGCCAGTAACTCCAGCTCCTGATGTGACTCCTTCTTCGGCCTCCAAGAGCCCTTCATTCATATGCATCCACATACCCATATCCACATACACATAATTCAAAATAAAAATATTTTAAAGTAAGGGGAAAACACAAAATCAAAGATAATAATTCACTGACCAAAAGTGCTGAAAGGGGGCTGGAAAGAGTGCAGCAGCCAAGAATACCCCTGTTGTTCAGAGTACCCACATGGTAGCAGCTCACAGTCATCTATAACTCCAGTTCCAGGAGATTTGATGACTTCTTCTGGCCTCATCAGACTCTAGACATGCAAGTAGTGTAGAGATACATGCAGGCAAAGTAACTGTATGCATGCATTTTTTCAAAGAGCTGAAAGTAAAGAGATAATTTGTCAATAGATTTTTACCCTATTATTTGAAAAGTTTTAGGTTTTATATTATTGTCTTGCTCTCTCTCTCATACACACACACACACACACACACACGCACGCACACACGCACACACTAACTTCTAGGATAAGAGAATTTTAGAGATACTTAAGATACATATGTACTCATACTATAACTTTACTTTCTAGTTGGAAAAGAAGAAAATGAAGTAAAATTTTGAATTTAAGTGTATGAGATTAGGGATTTGGTGGTTTCAAGTATTATAGTATCTTCTTTTGCCTCATTAAGTAATTGATAACTTCAAATGTGTATTGCCAACAGATAGTCACAAATGTAAGAAATACAATTCATGGCTTCAAAAAGTTCCATGGGCGATCATTTGATGACCCCATTGTGCAAACGGAGAGAATCAGGCTTCCCTATGAACTGCAGAAGATGCCTAATGGAAGTGCAGGCATTAAGGTAAGCTTTGTGTCTAGAGAGTTCAGTGTCTCCTTAAAGGAAAGAACAATGTGAGAATGTTACCATCATCACCTCAAGACATAGTACATATGTGCATCTGTCCTGGCTGACTTACTGTCAACTTGACACAAGTCAAGAGTTATTTGGGAAGGGAGCTCTAGATTGAGGAAATGCCTCAAGTATTTGCCCACAGGTAAATCTGTAGTACATCTACTTAGTTATAGAAGTGGAGGGCCCAGCCTGTTGTGTGGTACCACCCCTGGGCAGGTGGAGGTCAAGGGGTGTATAAGAAGTAAGCTGTGCAAGCCACGGGGAACGAGCCAGGAAACACTGTTCCTCATGGCCTGCATAAGCTCCTGCCTCCAAGTTTCTGCTCTGACTTCCCTGGATGATGGACTACACTGTAAACTGAAACAAACTCTTTTTTCCCCAAGTTGGTGTGGTCATAGTGTCTAATCACAGCAGTAGAAACCTAAACTAGGACGGTACCTAAGAAATAGGTTTGCAGTAGTTTTAGTGAATTGTAAACAAATGTTCTAACTTAGATAGTAACTTTTAAAATTAGTATTTTTGTTTGAAAGAAGAAACGACTATCACTGGGAGAAGTCCATCAGGTGAAAAATCTTGTAAAAGTAAGGCAGAGCCACAAGCGGCTTAGAGAAGTACACACCCCGGAGTAGTATAACTGCCAACAGTTTTCCACATTTACAAGAGCCTTGTAATATTTCAGGGTGTTAAAGCAAACATTCTTCTAAGATACGAATTCTGGGTTTTTGAGTGTATTCTAGACACCTAAAGTTGAAAATGGTCAACACACACTAGTGAGATTCTTCAAAGCACAGTCAGTGTATGACCAACAATTCTACTCCTCCATAACCCGAAAGAGTTGAAAATATGTACACAAAATTCCTATATATGAATATTTATAACATTAATGGTATAATCTATAGTAACAAAAGTTACTATGCTTGTGTATCCATCATGAGTTAGATGGGGGAAATATATCTGTATATATGTAGAATAACATGCAACTATAAAAAGAAGAACAAAACAGAAGGATGGAGGGTTTATTGAGCTCAGTTGTCAAGTGCTTGTCTAACATGCACAAGGAAGGACCTGAGTTTGGTGCTCAGCACTAGAAAAAAAAGCACACATGTACACATATGCAAAATAGATTGTAGTTTGTGAATGGGCTAAGGAAAACTGAATTTTAGAGAAAACTAATTTTTGAGCAATAGAAGGTTGTATATTCATAGTGTGTGTCTATAGGATAGTTTAAAGTCCTGTGATCCACCTTGCCATCTTTGGAAGCTAAATATTGCTAAGCAGCCCAGTGTAATTAGTCCACTCTTTTCCTTGTAGTCATTTGAATTTACTTGATATCCATTTTCTCTAACCTTCAAATACCCTTATACAAAGGAGTACTGTGCAAGCATGCCTGCCAGTTCTGAAAGCGTGTGCTACTGGATCCACTCTTACATCAGTGTTGCCCCCTTACTTTATTTTTTTTTTAATTTTTAATTTATGTTTTAATTTGATGTGCTTTGGGGTTTTGCTTACACATATGTCTGTATGAAAAGGGTCAGATCTTCTGGAACTTGAGTTATAGACAGTTCTGAGCTACCATGTGGGTGCTAAGAATTGAACCAGCAGCCAGTGCTCTTAAGCACTGAGCCATCTCTCTAGCCCTGTACCCCCTCATTTTATAGGCAGCAGTTCAATAGCATTTATTACTTAGTAATTTCTACATGGATTGGAAGCAGTAGAAAACAAAATCATTGGTTTAAAAATCATTCATTTCATTAGATAGATGCTTATTTTTACATATTTATTATATATGTGTCTAAATACATTGCTAGACTTCAGAACATTCTCCTGAACTCTTCCAAAGGTTAGTGACAGGTGCATTCTGGGGATCTAGAAGTAAAGAACATAGGCATATATTATAATTGGTGAATTAAATACAGTTGTTTTATGTTCTTCATATGTTCTTATGTTTTAGATTGTTCATGTCACTTTGTATTGTATTTTATCTCATGTTTATTGGTGTTTTGCCTGCAGTATGTCTGTATGCATGCCTATTGCCTTCAGAGGCCAGATTCCCTGGAACTAGAGTTGTAGATGCCTGTGAGCTGCCATGTGGTTGCTGAGAGGTGAATCTATCTCGGGAAGAATAGTCCATGCACTTAACTGCTGAGCCACCTCTCTAGCCCTGTTCTGTATTGCTTTTAAATGTGTCATGAAGGTTAAATTACTTTAAAATACAGGTTCCTTGCTCAGGTTTATCTTATATTCACAGTTAAGCAATAAAGTTTAGCAGAAACCTGGTCTCCATTAATTTTACATTTTATACTTAATCTATGCTTACCTTTCCCTTTGTTTTCCTTGTGTTTTAAATTTCCTATTTGCAAAAACGTGTGACTGAAACTTTTAATTTTAAGCTGAGGAGAGTACTAACTTTAAAAGAAGAATTTTATCTGTTTTCTTCATTATTTTTAATCACACTTGGAATATGAATGATAAGACTTAATGGCTTTAAGGACAAGGACCTAAGAGGTCCCTTCAAAGTGCTGTGCTTTGTGTGGAGCCAAAAGTGAGAGGTGTGCTCAGGGTTGCTAGTTACTGTCTATAAGGAACTAACTCGTTTCCACTGTGGCATGACATGTATAGTTGATGCTGAGAGCACCCTGCTGGTGAGTGGATGACTCTTAGCACATCAATCTTGGTTGTAGGTGCGGTACCTGGAAGAAGAGCAGCCCTTTGCAGTTGAGCAAGTCACTGGGATGTTGCTGGCTAAGCTTAAAGAGACCTCAGAAAACGCCCTCAAGAAGCCAGTGGCTGACTGTGTGATCTCGGTGAGCAGCAGTGCATTGATGTCAATAAAAAAGGGTTCTCTTTGTAATTTCTCCCTTTGGCCAGAAAATAACTTATATTGCCTTTTGTTTGTGTTAAAAGCTGCCTTGTTTGGTAAAATTTAGAATTGGTTTCCCTATTAAGTCAGTTCTGATAATGAGCAAACCTTCAAAAAACCAGTGTGTTTTATCTATGTTAGTGGCTGCTGCCACTGCCACATGTGAGAGTCTTCCTAAGGGACAAGTGAGAAGGCTTAGGAGGTAAAAGCACTTGCCACCAAGACAGTAGGCCTGAGCTTGATCCCCAGAATGTACATGGTGAAAGAAGAGACCTAATTCCTGAGGTCTGTCTTCTAACCTCTGCCTGAGTACCTCCTCCCACATAACGCACACACACAAATCTATACGAAGATATACACTAAATGGATGTAACTTTAAGAAACTTTCTTAAAGATAATCTTCCTAAATAGATTTTAACTTCCCAACTTTAAATACATTAATGTTTTAGGGAGAAAATTAAAATTTCCAAGTTAGGGATGTGAGGTTATGGGGGAATTTGAAGTTATAGATATTCTGTCTCAGGAAAGCCCAGCTATTTAAGAATTCTCTTTTTTTTCCCCACCAACCTCCTCCCCTTTTTTTAAAGAAAATTTTTAATGGCCTTAATAAAATATTTATCTACCATAGCTTATCTCTTGAAATCTCATTGACTAATGTCAACTACTTTTTAACTTACATGTTTTAACTTAATGTAAATATATTAAAGTTGACTACATAAGTTGAAGAGTTACATATCAAAAAAAAGAATTAGATTATGAACTGTTCAGGAAACTTAACCATCAAATAGTCTCATTATTTTAATTTAATGGGAAAGAAACATTACAGCTTAGTATTTTACTTTGTAACCATTTATAAATAGCAGTTAATAGTGTTTACCATTGACTACACTGTAGTAGTTTTATGTGTATTAACGCATTTAGTAAACTTCAGAGATTCCACCATAAGAGTAGACTATTACATCCTAGTTTTCATATTGAAAAATAAAAGGTGATTCATTTCCAAGAGTGTGCTTACAACGTTACCACTTTGGGTATGTTTAAGAATGGTACAGGTGTCCTAAGGTCTGACTGTCATAGTTGTAAGCATTGTGGAGAAAGTTCTAATCTGTGGGTTACTGTATCTAAACAGCTACAAAAACACGTGTTTTATAAATTACCCCATGAATAGTATATGAACTGTACATATTCATTCACTTATAGATTTTTTAAGAGAAGAATACTAATATCCAGGACAAACACAACACAACCAAAATAGAGACTGATGACTTAAAACTTAAAACTTATGCTGAGCATGATGTCATTTGTCTTTAATCCCAGTACCCAGAAGGCAGAGGCTGGCAAATCTCTTCATTAAAGGTCAGCTTGATCTATATAGTGAGTTCTAGGGATATATAGATATAGATATAAATATAGATTGAAAACCTGTCTAAATTTAAAAAAAAAAAAAAAACAGCAAACTAAATTGCTTAAGTTGGGGGCAATGGGATGGCTCAGTGAGTAGCCTGATGCCATGCATTCAGCCCTCTGAACCCATGTGAAGGTGGAAGAAGAGAGCTGCTTCCCCAAGTTGTCCTCTGACCTTTATACACATGCTGTGGTATTGTACAACCCCCACATACACATCCTAATGAAAGAAACAGCGAGCTGGGTATTGTAACTTATACCAAGAATCCCAGAACTCTGAGGTCATCAAGGTACTGAGTTATTTTGTACATTGATATATTCAATAATTATTTTTTTAATTTTGGGCTAAATCAAAGCATTTCTTAAAATAAGAATAAACAAGTATATATTCTAAGCTGGATGTTAACATTTTAGTTTAAACACAGTATTTTTGATGGCTATAAAATAGGTTTTTCATAACTTTCAAACAATATATATTTCCCCTCCTTGGAAATGTCACCATTTTAAACACTTGGATTTCATCTTCTAGTTGTATATACGTTTCACAGAAATAAAATTATGCTTTGCATAGCATTTTTTGTTATGTGTATGTGTGTACCTGCATGTCTATGCGTGTGCCATGCATGTGTCATTCCATAGAGGCCAAAAGAGGACCTCAGATTTTTTAGAACTGGAGTTACAGGAAGTTCTGCCTGATCTGGATACTGAGAACAGGATCCTAGTAATCTTCTAGAACAACGTGCTTTTAACCAACGAGCCATCTCTCCAGCCCCTACATGTCTTCTTTTTTTTAAAAAAACATAATATACTATTTCATGACAATACAGATCTAGCTGACCTTAGCTACATAGAATTCTACTATATGGATATACTATATTAGTTACACATAATTTTATTTTAGCATAGTCTTAGGGTTTCAGTTTTCCCTTATTGAAGATGGACTAGTATTTTATTTTATAAATTATTTTAGTGTTTTTGGTTTTGTTTATTTGTTTGTTTGTTTTGAGACAGGTTCTTACTGTGTCGCCCTGAATAACCTGACATTCACTGGCCTCAATCTCATAGAGATCCTCCTGCCTCTGCTTCCCAAGTGCTGGGATTAAAGGTGTGTGCCACCATGCCTAGGATTAGTATTTTAGTAGTCTAATATATTAGTCAAGCTTTCAGTACTGTATCAAAGTAATGGAGACAGCCTATCTTTGTAACAAAACTGGTTTATTTAGCTCATGGTTTTGAAGCGTGAGTATTAATAATGGGAAATTCTATTAGTTTGTCCTGTAGTGAGGACATTACAGCATCATTGGCAAGAATATGTAAGAAGAAAAGACCAGACTGCCACACAGGAAAACAGACAGAAATGGAGTCCATCATCCCTTTGTAGAGTATACCTCCCAGTTCATTTAAGCATCTTTAAATAGATTCTACCTCCACAAGGTCCACACTGAAGGAGCAGCACATGAGCCTTAGAGACGGCAGTCTAAAGCACAGTAACCAGACTAACACTGGTTCCTTGAGGCAAACAGAAGTGCTGATCCTGCCATACTAATTGCATTTGTGTTCACACTCCAAATCCAGTCTGTGTGGTATAGAAACAATCCAACTTAAGAACCCACACTAGCATTTTATGTTGATTTAAAGTCACATGTTTTCCTGCAGTTACTATTAAGTTTGTGTCACTGAGGCGCAGTAACTTATGACTGTTCTTACCAGATCCCGAGCTTTTTCACCGATGCAGAGAGAAGATCCGTAATGGCTGCAGCCCAGGTTGCAGGCCTAAACTGTCTGAGGCTGATGAATGAAACCACTGCAGGTTGGTGATGGCCACCTTTAAAAGTTAGCATTTTTCTCTCTACAGCTTTTTAAAACTCTTGTATTATTTATAATTTGCTGTTTTGGAATACATAATTTTGGCAGAGTTTGAATTCATATTTGAACATGAAGAATGGTTACTGATGTAACTCTTTACAGATGAGTCAGGAAAATAAAACACTAAGCAATTTATGAAAAATTATTTATGAAAATATAGGTTGAATCTCTATTTTGCCATAATGTATATTATAGTACAATACAAAAATGACTTTTGTTTTGTTTTCCAAAGCTATCCAACATTTAATATCTAATATTTGTTCTCACACAGTTGCACTGGCATATGGAATTTATAAGCAGGACCTTCCCTCATTAGATGAGAAGCCAAGGAATGTTGTGTTTATCGACATGGGACATTCTGCCTATCAGGTCTCTGTTTGTGCTTTTAACAAAGGAAAACTTAAAGTAAGTGTCCCAGTTACTGTCTGTTTATAACTTTCATGAGTAAGAGCACATAGTATATAAAGACCTTAACAAGTGGCTGAAAGTCTTATTCTGCCTCTTAAAAACAACCATCGAGGCAGGGCTGGAGAGATGGCTCAGCAATTTAGAGCACTTGCTACTCTTGCAGAGAACCCAGGTTCAGTTTCTATCACCCATAGGTGATCCACAACCACCAGAAACTGGTTGCAGGAGATCTGATGCCTTCTTCTGATTTCTGAGTATACTAGGTATGCACATGGTACACAGACATACATGCAGACAAAACATTCATACATAAAAATAAATCTAAACATTCTCATTTTATTTATTTATATATATACACGTATACATATACACATCAACAACTTAAAAAAAAAAAAAAAAGAATGACAGCGAGTGTCTTAACTTTCCTTGACCTTAGGCTTTCACACTGGTGAAAACCTCCTAGAAGCTAGTTTTTTTATTTTTTTTAATGAACACTAGCACTCACTTCTCAAGCATGAAATAAAGGAGGGAGTTCCAGGAGCAGAGGTGACTCAGTGGCAGCTGCACCACTCTAAAGCCCACAGCAGTGTGATGACTCATAGAGGCTGAATCCCTGCAACCTGCTGCTCCAGAGACTTGGAAGCTGCTAGGCCTATGGGAGAGTCTCCTGGGGTTTCTGTAGCTGGGTAATGCTTGGGATGTGTGGCGTCTGTCAGGTTCTTTGTGTTGTGCATCTGTGCTGATTTTGTGTCTGTCATCTGTCAGCATGCATAACCTGGTAGTATACCTTGACAGTACTCCAGTCCTTATAATTGGAAAATGAAGGGAAACGGCATTGTTGAAATTATACGTAGTTTATATAAGCTGCCTTAATTCTTGTCCTATAGTCTTGAATTTTAACTTAGTAACAAAGGTGGATTTTTCTTTTTTCTCTCTCTAGCTAACTTTAAGTGTATTCATCTATATTTTTTCATCAGTGAGTCTTGTTGAAGTCTGATAGATGCAGTGGCCCACTGGCCCTCATTCTCAGTCGAGTACACACATCATTGCATGGAAGGATGATTTTGCATTTCATGCTGGGCTGCCCTGGACCCCATAGATATTCTATATTCATGGAGTCGGTGTGAGTCTGTTGGAAAAATAGCACCATTTGTCCTTGCTTCCTAGCGTGGTGTCCCCTCTTAGAAGAGCCTACTGAAGAGCCATGCCTGCAGAGGAGTGACTCCCTGATCATGGGATTCTGACTTTTTTCTCCCCATTTTAATCAGGGGAAAGGATTAGATAGCCTGGAGATCTCTGACCTACTGACCTACAAACAGCTGCCCAGCTGCCAGCTCTAGTCTAGTGGGAAGGATATTATTTTACTCTCTTGTGTGTTCTTTTAAAAGTAGGTATTTTAAAAATTATAACCAAAAGGCTTTAATACTAACCTGGAAATTGACTGATTACATATAATACTGTTCACTCTTTGATCTCTTTTCTTGTATGCTTTGCTCTTGTCTGCTCTCTTAGAACTGCTATTTGTTCTTAAGTTTCGTTAAGTTAGGGGTTTGTATATTAGAGAACCAATGAATGTAAATTAGTCAAATTTTAGTTGTCACTCAGTTATTTCAGTAAGAACTGTCCTTCTGGTGTGACATAGAGTCATGTAACTATAGAGCAGGTAACAGAGAGCAGAGAACTAATTGAGCCATGTACAAAGATAAGTTAACAAAACATTTGGCATCTAGTGATTGACAGGTTCTTTTGGTTGGCCTTTACTTTCACAGTTTTAGAGGGGTGGTTTTTTTGTTGTTGTTTATTTTGTTTTATTTTTTTGTTTGTGGTGGTTTGAATGCAAGTGGTTCCAAACAGGTTCAAATACTTGGTCTCCGGTTGGTAGAAATATTTGGGAAGGATTAGGAGTTGTGACTTTGTTGGAGGAGGTTTGTCAGTTAAGGCTGAGTTTTGAGGTTTCAAAAACCTGTCATTCCCAATGACATTCGTGTGTGTTCTCATTCATTCCCCCCCCCCCCCGCCTCTTCTCTCTCCCTCATATTTGTTTGTGAATCAGAATCTAAGTTCTTACCTATTCCTGGCTGCCTGCTGCCAAGGTCCCTGAGATGGTGGCCATGGGCTCTAGCCCCAAATTAAACTTTTTCTACATTGCCTTGGTCACAGTGTTTAATCACAGCAATAGAGGAATAACTAAGTCAGAGGTTGGTACCAGGAGTAAACTTGCTGGGGGTCAGCCCTGGTGGCTCTTGTTGTTCGTGGCTCTTCTTGAGAGAGCAGAGACGAGATATTCAGGGTTGCTGTATAATGAAATGTTTACTTGTTTGAGTCACTGTGCTGCTGACTGTAGCTGAGCTGCCTTCTGAGTCCCTCTGAGGCCAGAAGCTGCAGTCTCTGGCACATAGCACCTCATCCTAAAACAGCAGGAGATTAAGTAAAGGGTTAATTGCTAGAGCCTTTTCCCTTTTGTCCAGGTACCTCTCACTTGTCAGACTAGGGGGAAGTTTGGATCACTAAACTTCTACTGAACCAGGAGAAGAGAATTATGCTCACAGAAGGAAAAACTTAAACAAGCAATTATGGATTAAACTCACATAAATTCATATACAGAATCATGCATACACATTTCTAAAATCTCCATTCAAACCAGTTGGGCCCAGCTTTCATACAATCTCATAATTATATACTTACACACACACACATACTGATGTATGCATATAGAGCAAAAGACCAAGCACTGGTGCAGAAAGAACCCACTCATTCTGGATGAAAAATGAGCTCCAATCTTTACTGCACAGAGAAAGAAAGAAAAAGCTTCTACTCTTATTGCTAAATGAATTAAACCCACGTCTGTAAGAAGAAAGCTTTGTTCTCTTTAGTAAGACTAAGCCTGCCTTGCTATCTATAAAGAAAGACCTGTTCTGTCCCACAGTCAGGAGACGCCTGCCTGCTGCTTCTGCTCTCTCTGCAGCAGCTTTTTCCCTCTTTCCCTTATTCTGCACACTGCTCACTTAGTATTTTAAGTTGCCGTATAGTTTCTAAATTATTCCCTCTGCATTCTCCTTCTGATCTTGCCCTCTCCCCCTATTCTGATGTCACAGTAAAGCCCTTACTCTCAAAACCATTACTACCAATGCTATGCCTTTACTTCTAAGTTCTTGAGTTCAGTTCTGACTAAAAAGTTCTCTCGAGTTCTGTCTTAAAAAATTCTCCTCAGTTCGGTTCTGTCTAAAGGTGTCCTCAGCTCAGTTCTCATTTTCTCTCTATGTCCCCAGCACCTTTACATCTTTCTAAACACATGATTACATGGTAAAAATTCACAAGTTTACACATAAATCCAAATCATAAATCAAATAAGTTTACAACAGAGAATGTTTACATGCATATCCATTAGGAGTAACTATCTGGCTGACATCCATCACCTGCCACCAGCTCTGCAGGTTTGTGGAGAGTTAAAAACCTTAACTTATGTCACCAAGGTATTAGTGAAGTTTTGTATAGACAAACCCAGTCAATATTTTATCTTCTGTCCTAGCACCTATAATAAATTATTAGTTCCCTTTTTACAATCTTTGGTTAATAGTTTTACAACCTCTTAGAATGCCTGCTAATGCCTGCTTACTATCTCAGAATGAATTAACTCATGACACTGAAGACTAGCAGAATTTTCATTGCAGTTTGGCTATCACAAAGGATTTAATAGCAATGTTATAAAAAAAGCTTAATAATGAATATAAATTTAGGAATTTTATAGGATCATTATTAAGAAGTAAGAAATCATCTATTTGTCTATATAGCATCACTACAAGACAGTACATCTTCATTGTTCTGCAAAGATCTGCTCAAAATGATGTGCTAATCCCTAGTGATTGTTATATATGTTTAATAATAATAGGAAAAGCATATTAACAGCAGGAATCTTTCCTAAAATGAGTCTCTCCTGGGCCTTGCCTACCGAAGCTCTGTCGTAGATTTTTAACCCATGGAGGAACATCTCAGGAAGGTCGCCTGCTAGTCTTTAGCTTCTCCTATGACGGTTCCTGACGTGAACTGTTGCTGTGAAAGCCCTGATCATGTTTATTTTGGATCATGTAGACTTTGGGACTTTGGACTAGAAATGCAGTTGAATCCTATAAGCATGGGAACTTGGAAGACAGCTGTGCTGTGTGGACTATGGAGGCCATCCCAAGAAGTTCCAGAGGAAACAATTTTAGCAAGTTGGCTAGAGACTATTCTTACGATATTTTGGTAAAGAACTTGGATGCTTTCTGTCCTTGTTCTAAGAATCTTCTGGAGGCTAAATTAAAGAGTTTTAAACTAATTTAATTAGTGGAGGAGATTCCAAAACAGCCTAATATTGACTCTCTCCCTTGCTTATTAGTAATTACTCTTATGCAGGTCTATAATGAAAAGGAGCAGTGGGAGGAAAAAGATACACAAAATTAATAGTTTGAAGGGAAGACCACCAGGAAATTTTCATGTTAGAGCCCAGGGTTGTGCTGAAGGAGATAAAATGATCAAGGAGATGTCGGAAATGAAACTAAGGCAGTGGTGCCCTCTGAGCAAGGTGCCACCCATCTAATTCTGCAACTTGTGAAAGGAAAGGACCAAAGGAATTTTAATTTTCTCTGCCTAAAAAGCAACTACTAAGGAAAACTTACTCAAATTTAATTCAGTAAGAGGGCAGGCCCATGCTTCACCCCAAGCAAACAGATGAATTTAGTACCTGTGGTTCTGGCTTTAGAGTTATGAAGGAAGCCACACCTTTAGTCCTAGCATAAATTGAAGCAGAGGCAGATGGATCTCTATGAGTTCGAGGCCAGTCTGGTTTACATAGGATTTCTAGACAGCTAATCTATATGGAGAGACCCTATCTCAAAAAGAAAGGAAAATAGAGTCATGAAGGATGCATGAGAAAAAGGATCCTACACAGTTGAAGAAAACCACTGAGGCCAGGAATATAGCAGGGAGTTCTTACATGGAGACCCTGAAGGTCATTGCATGAAGCTGTGTAAGTAAAGCCTGGATTGCTCTCGGGACCCAAATACTGAAGATGCCAGAGCTGTGGGTTATCTCCTGGAAAGAGCTTCTTGCAGAATTGAACCAGCCTAAGAAAGAGAAGTATGTTGTATGCAGCAAAGCTGAAAGGGGAGCCATCTATGTGCTTTGACACAACAACAGGATTTGATTATTGCTCTGCTGTGTTTTGATCTTGCTTTTGTCCGATATATCCTCATTATGTCCCCCTTTTGGAATGGTAATAATATTTTTTGTCCCACTGTTGCCAGAAGTATTTAATTTGCTATTTGATTTTCATTTTACATGAGATTACAATAAAGAGATGGCCTTAAGTCTCTGAAGAGACTTCAGACTTTTTTTTTGAGACTTCAGACTTTTAAACTATGTAAAAAAAAAATTGGAATGTGGATGTTTAATTAAATGCATTTTGCATTATGATATGGCCATAAGCCTGTAGGGGCCAGGAAATGGAGTGTGGTAGTTTGAATGAAGCTAGCCCCCAAAGGCTCCTATGTTTAAATACATGGTCCTCAGTTGGTGGAACTGTTTGGGAAGGGTAAGGAGGTGTGACTTTGGAGGGGGTATGTTACTGTTAGCTCTCTCTGCCTTGTGGTTGTGCCTCAAGATAAAAGCCCTTAGCTTGTTCTATAGCACTGTACCTGCAAGCCTGCTGCCATGTTTCCTGCCATGATGGTCATGGACTCACCCTCTAAAACTGTGAGCCCTAAATTAAATTTGTCTTTTAGATGGTGCCTTGGTCATGGTGTTTTGTCATGGCAATAGAAAAATAATGAAGAGAAACTGTACTTCAGAAAACTTAGCTATTTCTTTCATTTAAACAGGTGTTGGCTACTACCTTTGACCCATATTTGGGTGGGAGGAACTTTGATGAGGTTTTAGTAGACTACTTCTGTGATGAATTCAAGAGCAAATATAAGATAAATGTCAAAGAGAACTCTCGGGCCTTGCTGCGGCTGTATCAAGAGTGTGAGAAGCTGAAGAAGCTGATGAGTGCCAATGCGTCGGACCTGCCCCTGAACATTGAGTGCTTCCTGAATGACCTTGATGTGTCTAGTAAGATGAACAGGTACCGTGTGCTTTCATGGAAGAGTGCTTGCTGATTTTGTCTGGGTCATAGTTGGGGGTTCTCCAAGTTCCTGTTGATTTACAGGGTATGTTCAGCTTTCCTTTTTCAAAATAATGATTTTTATTTCATTTTCTCACAGGGCTCAGTTTGAACAGCTGTGTGCTTCCCTCTTGGCCAGGGTTGAACCACCTTTAAAAGCAGTAATGGATCAAGCTAGTAAGTGGAACTGACAACTTCCTTCTTGGTTTGTTTTGCTTTGCTTTGTATTTTTCACTTTGAAAAGAAATTACAACTGATTCATTCATAGAATAGGATACAAAAAGTTCAGCTTTCTGAGCATTTGTCCTTGCTTTTTATATTGTTTACATCATAAACCTTCCAACTGTATTTCTGGGATGTTTTATGTAATTTTATAAGATTTTGGTAGATTAAACCAGAATAAGGACATGATTGCTGTCTTGAAGATAACTTTTAAAATAGCTTTAATAAGGCCAAAATGTGAAAGTTAGGGAAGTGACAAGCTCTGGAGAGCTATAGAGCTCCTTAGGACATTGTTCTGTCCCTGTTGTCACTGCCGTCTGAACCACACTCACTGGTGTCACACAATGCTACAATATGCCTGTTCCATAATTACTTTTTTTCTTTTGAACAAATAAAAAAATTCCTTCACATACAAAGTTCATTTAAACAACTAGTATGCATGAATTTTTTAATACTTCTCATTCTTTCGTGGAAAAACCTTTTACTTCCAGACTTACAACGTGAAGACATAAACAGCATAGAAATTGTAGGAGGGGCCACCCGGATTCCTGCAGTCAAGGAGCAGGTCACTAGGTTCTTTCTGAAGGACATCAGTACCACCCTAAATGCTGATGAAGCTGTCGCCCGAGGATGTGCATTGCAGGTAAGGGCTGCTTCATTAGTTTGGACAATGTCTGTGACAAGTCTAAAGAGGCCTATTTATCTATTCCAATCACCCCGTCAATAGGATGAAAGTAAATTGAGGTTATTCTTGGCAAGTCTGTCTGTCAGTCTCTGTCCATCAGCATCTCTCCCTCTCTCTGTTCCCCCATCACACACAACACGGTGTGTGTATGTGTATGTGTCTTTGAAATGCTGGGATTAAATGCACGTACCATCATGCCTGGTTCTGCTTATATTTTTAAACTGACATAAGATAATGTGTTCTGAAAACTGAATTCTTGAGATTATGTCCATTAATAGTTCCTTAGAAAGTTAAAATTGTTTTTAGTGTTTGTAAAATCACATAAAATACTTGGCCCTTTTAAAGTTTCATTTGCCATTGCCAAAATGTAGTACAATTTAAAATGTTAACAATTTTTACTGAGAAGACATTACTAAGCATTCCATTATGGCTTCCCTAGAATATGATTTGAACTTACTCATTTAAGTGCATTTCTTACTTTCAGTGTGCGATTCTCTCACCAGCATTTAAAGTGCGTGAATTTTCCATAACAGACCTTGTTCCCTACTCAATCACACTGAGGTGGAAGACTTCTTTTGAAGAAGGGACTGGGTAGGTTATTTTTTAATTTTTTGTTTACCATAAATCTTTAGTCAAACAAATCTGCTTTTACTAAATTAGAGGAATTTATGCTTCTTAAAAATCTGTTAAAAATAGAAGCTCCACAAGAAGACCAACAGAGTCAACTAACCTGGACTCTTAGAGGCTCTCAGAGACTGAATCACCAACCAAAGATCATGCACAGGCTGGACCTAGCTCCCACCCCACCGTGCATATGTAGCAGATGTAGAGAGGGAAAGAGTAGAATGGACTGTGTGAAGTGGGTATCCAGAAAGGGACAACAATTGGGATGTAAAGTGAATAAATAAATTAATGCAGAAAATTAAAAAACAAAGGTAGAAATTTGGAAGTAGGTTAAATAGGCTAAAATAGTATTAGAGAAAAGAGACTATAAGAAATAATACATTTGCAAACCATGATGAGCATATTCCCATTAACCTCCATTGAAAAAAATGCCTCCATAAGATTGGGCTGTGGGCCAACCTGTAGAGCAGTGGTTCTCAACCTGCTGGTCAAGGCCCCTTTGGTGGTCAAGTGACCCTTTCACAGGGGGCATGTAAGAACATCAGAAAAATAGATATTTATATTATGATTAATAACAGCAAAATTACAGTTATGAAGTAGCAATAAAATAATTTTATGGTTGGCGGCACCACAGCATGAGGAACTGTATTAAAGGGCAGAGCTTTAGGAAGGTCCTGACTTCTTTCCGTTGATGGTAAACTGTGATGTAGAAGTGTAAGCTGAATAAACCCTTTCTTCCTCAACTTGCTTTTAGGCCATAGTTTTTTATTGCAACAGTAGAAACCCTAACAAAGACACAGTTCTATATGAATGCATTGCAGAGCATTTGGATGACTCTGTTTAATCTCAATTTAAGTCAAGAACTATTCTGTAGAGTTCAATTTCAGTTAAATGTATAAGTAAGAAAAGTTTCCAAATATAAGAGAGCTAAACTAAAAAGCAGGTGTGGCAGTAAACACAGTAAGGCAAGAGAAAGTATTAGTAGGCTCCTGAAAACTAGAAAGATAAGTTTGTGTATTTTAAGCCCTGTGTCACTTAGGTAACAAATGATGTTATATAATAAATAACCATAATCAATAGCCATAAACACTCCTGTTACATAATAGAGATCTCTGCACATTTAAAATGTTGTATCCTAGAGGGAAGAAAACATTATAAACAGGCATAAGCTGAACAGTTGGAATATGCAGACATTTCCCATTAGGAAGTGCACACTGAAGTATTTGAAATAGCAACATGTTGTATCAGTTTCAATTTGTTTAGTAAAAATGCACAGGTAGAGTATGTGCATTCAAGTGACAAGACAGATAGGGGAAAGGGCAGTAGCAAGCAAGGCTGGGTGATAACACAGATATTCTGCCCTGTCCTTATATCTGTACCCTCTGTCGATTTAAACGTATTTCCAAAAACATGTACTTAATGGGGGCTGCATATGGCAAGTGGTTGGGAGCTAATGAGGTGGGGCCTGGCCCTTCCTACATACAATCCCACAGTATGCATATTCCCGGGTAAATGTTTCTCTTAGTGCACAACTGTCAGTTATGTTAGACAGTCAGAAAGCCTTAAACTGTAAATTTGTTGAAAATAGAAAAATCCATAGCTGTTTTTCCTTACATTTGTTCATTTTTTGCAATTACTGCTCATGAGCTAGCGGTGCAGTCTGTTCTGGCTCTGGGCAGACTGTTAAGTGAGTCTTTCCCACTGTGCCGTAGGGAATGTGAAGTCTTCTCTAAGAACCACCCGGCCCCGTTCTCCAAGGTCATAACTTTCCACAAGAAGGAACCATTTGAACTAGAAGCGTTTTATTCCAACTTGCATGAAGTGCCTTATCCTGATTCAAGAATTGGTAAGACAACAAAAATATTTAGTGTTTAACCTTTAATAAACCATATATAGGACAAAGTAAGCAAAAGTTAATATTTCATTTAAATTAGTCTTGTATTTTAAAGAGATCTGTACATTTTTGTAACTGTGAACTTTTTCATACTTAGTTTATTTCTAAAAAAAGTAGCATGTTTGGATTGTCCTTATTTGTTTTGACATCTGTACTTTGTAAGTGTACATTTATTATACAAGATGACAGGATTCATTATGACATTTCCATTCAGGGGTGTGTGAGTGAGTGTGAGAGTGTGTGTGTGTGTGTGTGTGTGCATGTACAGTGTGCTTTGCACACTCCCCCATCATCCTCTCGTGCACTCTTCCTTCCACTCCTCGTCCTCTTCCCAGGCAGTCTTCCTTATGTCCTCGTTGGCTCTGCATTCTAAGTGCTCGAAAAGTGGCCTGAAAAAATTGGTCAAGGTTGTTTAATGAAAAACACTTTTAGTCAAATTGTATTGTGTTATTAACATGACTTGTGATTCTGAAACTGTATCGTGGGGTGATATGAAAGAATAAATAGGAAACTGTGGTGTCCATTTTGTCCGTTTATTATTAAATGATACAATATAAAACATGATTCTATAATATTTAAAAGAAAATTTTAATTTATTTCTGTATTTATAGAATGAAAATGAGAAAGCATATTACCAGTGGGAGGTTAATACAGGTTATGCTGGGTTTGATGGATGCTACAGGTTGACAGCTAGATAGCTTGAGCAGCAGCAGTTTATTGTCATCGCTGGGAGCTAGCATTCCGAACTGAGCTATAGAGTGTTTCCTAGTAGGGCTCCAAAGGAGAGATCCACTTCAGGTTCCTCTCCTTGCTCTGTAGATGGCCATTGTCGTAGTCACATGATATTCTCTCTTGTCACATGCTTCTCTCTTTCCTAAATATCTAAATACTGAAATATTAGTTTCTGATAAGGAAACTAATCTTCAGCTTAATACCCTCTTACAAACAATCAAACAGAAAACCCAGAAACTTATGGACTATGTACTATCACTACATACCATCATCCTGTGAGATACGTCGTGAGGCATGGTTAGAATGAGTATGGGGTACAACCTGTAAACAGACAAGCCAGACTTGTTTACTGGCCTATCTTACTTTGGCCTGTTAGTCTCTCTTTACTTGATATCACTAATTTTGATATCAGGTTTGTTTTTAATGTTTTGAAGAACTTTATTCATGAACTATCATAACAGTTTTTATTTATAAAGATCATAGCAAAATTGTGTGAGAGTGTGTGTGTGTGTGTGTGTGTGTGTGGTTTTCAAATTTAGAAATTAGAATTTATTATTTTGGCTTTTAATTATAAGTTACTCAAAGTTGTTTATTAGCTTTTGAATCAAATTTTCCTAGTTTAAAATGGAGTTCTTTTCTGACAAGATGTGGGATTGAGGCAGTTGTCACCAAGCCTGAGGACCTGAACTCAATCTCCTTGGTAGCAAAAGAGAAACAACTCCTGAAAGTTGTCTTCTGACCTCCATACTTGATGGTGGCATTTATATATTTATATTTGTGCATAGGCACATGACAAATATAGAAAGAATATCAAAATCACATTTTCCTAGCAAATTATTTAACATGTAAATCTTCATACCAGCTTGTAAATGCTATGAAGAGGATAATCTGAGCAAAGCAGTTGTCCCATAGCAGCCTTCCAGAACTTAATCATATTTTTACATGTCTTTAAATGATGATTAAGTTACTAAAGCCTTTAATGGGTTGGATCCGAGGTTCGTACGCTAATCAAAGCTCTTTTTCCCTAAGGAAACTTCACTATTCAGAATGTTTTCCCGCAGTCTGATGGTGATAGTTCCAAAGTAAAGGTTAAAGTTCGTATTAACATCCATGGAATCTTCAGTGTGGCCAGTGCATCAGTAATTGAGAAGCAGAATCTGGAAGGCGATCATAACGATGCCCCTATGGAAACAGAAGTTCCTAAGAGTGAAGGCAAAGAGGATGTGGTAGGTAGAAACCATGTCTCAGGGTCCTCTCACCAGGGATCTTGACAGCACCTCCGTAGTGAGTGCCTTATTTCCCAAGGCTTAGCCTTGGAGTTTCTTCTGTAGGGCCTCATCTTTATAATGTACCAAGGAAGACTTAGTTAATAGTCTGCACTATCTGGATTGTAATGCAGCATTTCTGAGGGGCCAAGGCATCTTTCATAGCTTATATGGAGCATGTGAGTTTAAAATCCATTACTAAATTCTTTAAAATGTGCATTTTACTTATAACTAGATAAAACAACTTTGATGTTCTTTTTAGACAGGGTCTCACTATGTAGACCAGATGGCCTCAAACTCATAGGTTTCCTCCTGCCTCTGCCTCCTGGTATTCTGGGATTGAAGACATGTTTCTTAAATAGTTTCTTAATCTTTTTTCGGGGTTTACTTGTAGGGTATGTGTGGTAGTTAAAGGGATATGCTGTGTGTCCAGTGGCGTTCAGAGGCAGGTTTAGGAGGTCCTGGATTTACTGCTGATACTGTAGAGGAAGAGTACTGTAGCGAGTTGTTGAGAAGGGTCTCATGCTACCCAGGCTGTTCTCAAACCCACTATGTAGTTGAGGCCAAATGAACCCCTGATCCTCCTGCCTCCATCTTTAGAATGCTGGGATTACAAATGTGCACCTGTGCCTTTGTGCCCAGCTCAGGGAGAGTTTGATTCTATTCACTTGAAGAAAATGTTTACCTTTTTATGTACACAATTTATATGTTATTGTCAATTGCATTTGTAAAGTATTTTTGTTTTTTTGTTTTGTTTTGTTTCAAAACAGGTTGCACTGTGTAACCCTGGCTGACCTGGAACCCCCTCTGTCAATCAGGCTGGCCTTTAACTCTGCCTCTCTAAGCATGCACATGCACAAACACCACACACACACACACACACACACACATACACATGGAGGGGGGGAGAGAGAGGGAATGGGTAATTTAATTCTGGCACTCGGGAAGAGAAATTTTGCAGAAAATTTGAAGTCAGCATGGCTACAGAGGAAAAGTTTCACTTAAAATTTTTAAAAACTTGTTGTGGGAGCTAGAGAGATGGCTCAGTGGGCGAGCACTAGCTGTTCCTCCAGAAGGCCCCGGCTTACTTCCCAGCACACACATGGCAACTTATACCTGCCTGTAACTCCAGTTCCTGATTCCATACCCTCTTCTGGCCTGCTAAGGTACCAGGCACACAAGTGGTACACAGACATACATGCAGGGAAAACATCCATACCCATAAAATAATTGGGGAGGTCTCCAGAGTATCAGGAGCCTGAGGTGGGCTGATTTCTTAAGTCTGTACCTTAGGGACATTAGCAAGACCCCATTTCAAACGGGGGAGGTGTTATCTCATTACAGTACAGTTCTCTCCTTTTGAGAAGTTGCATGTTTCATTTAACAAGAACCATATTTATTTATCTTTTTCTTGATTGATCAGAGTTGTACTATTAGCTTAAAATTGCTTGAATTATGGGCCATGATATTTTCCCCAATAATTTTTTAAAATGTATTCTTCTCTCATATATTATGTCCCAACTGCAGTTTTTCTCCCTCTCCTCCAAGTCCCTCCCTTGAACACCAAAGTAAGACTATTCCCGTGCTCTTTTTTACCAGATTCAGCGTCTGGTTTTATGTTGAGGTCTTTGATCCACTTGAACTTGAGTTTTGTATAGGGTGATAGATATGGGTCTACTTGCATTCTTCTAAAAAGCAGACATCCAGTTAAACCAGCACCATTTGTTGAAGATGATTTTGTGCGAGTGTGTGTCTTTATGACTTCTTTATCAAAAACCAGATATCCATAGGTATGTGGGTTTATGTCCTGATCTTTTGTTTGATTCCATTGACCAACCTGTCTGTCTTTATGCCAATACCATGTGATATTTATTACTATAGCTCTGTGGTAGAGCTTGAAATCAGGGATGGTGGTTGGTATCTCCAGAAGGTCTTCTATTATACAGGAATGTTTTAGGTATCCTGGGCCTTTGTTTTTACATATGAAGTTGTATATCATTCTTTCAAGGTTTGTAAAGAATTGTGTTGGAATTTTGATGGAGATTACATTGAATCTGTGGACTGCTTTTGGTAAGATGACCACTTTTACTATGTTAATCCTACCAAGCCATGAGCATAGGAGATTTTTCTTCTTCTGATATCTTCTTCAATTTCTTTCTTCAAAAACTTGAAGTTCTTGTCATACAGGTTGAGTCTTTGTGTGGTTTGGGCATTGGGTAACTGTGGCCTCATAAAATGAATTTGGTAATGTTCTTTCTGTTTCTATTTTATGGAATAATTTAAGGAGTATTGGTATTATCTCTTTAAAAGCCTGGTAGAATTCTACTCTAAAACCATCTGACCCTGGGCATTTTTTAGTTGGAAGATTTTAATGACTGCTTCTATTTTTTGTTTTAGGTGTTATAGGTCTATTTAAATTATTTATCTGTTCTTGACTTAACTTTGGTAAATGGTATCTGTCTAGAAAAATCATCATTTCATTTAGATTTTACAATTTTGTAGAGTACAGGCTTTTGAAGTAAGGCCTAGTAATTCTTTGAATTTCCTCAGTGTCTATTGTTATTTTTCCCTTTTCATTTCTAATTTTGTTAATTTAGGTACTGTCTTCCTGCCTTTTAGTTATTTTGGCTAAGGGTTTGCCTATCTTGAAAGGAACAGCTCTTGGTTTCATTGATTCTTTGTATTGGTCTCTTTGTTTCTATTTTATTGATTTCCTGAGTTTGATTGTTCCTTGCTGTCTTCTCTTGGGTGTGTTTGTTCCTTTTTGTTCTAGAGCTTTCAGGTGTGCTGTTGAGTTGCTACTATGAAATGTCTTTAATTTCTTTATGAAGGCACTTAGTGCAATGAACATTCCTCTTAGCACTGCTTTCATTGTGACCCATAAGTTTGGGTGTGTTACACATTCATTTTCATTGAATTCTCTGAAATCTTTATTTCTTCCTTGACCCCAGTGGTCATTCACTAGAGAGTTGTGTTTCCTTGAGTTTTGTAGGCTTTCTGTTGTTTCTGTTGTTGTTGAAATCCAGCTTTAATCGTGGTGGTCGATAAGATAAAGGGGATTATTTCTGTTTTCTTCTGTCTAAAACTTCTTTGTGACCAAGGGTGTGGTTTGGATGAAATGTTCTGTAGATATCTGTTCTGACCATTTGATTCATAACATCTCTTTGTTTAGTTTCTGCTTGGTGACTTGGCCATCTGTGAGAGCAGTGTGTGGAAGTCTCCCATTATTAATGTGTTAGGTTTGATACGTGATTTAAGTTTTGATAATGTTCCTTTTACAAATGTGGGCATCCTTGCATTTAGGGCATAGATGTTCAGTATTGAGAAACCATCTTGGTGGATTTTTTCCATTGACGAGTATGAAGTGTCCTTCCTCATCTCTTTTGATTAATTTTGGTTGGGAGACTATTAAGTTTGGGATTAAGTTTGGTTAGAAGTTAGAATGGCTGGACCAGCTTGCTTCTTGGGTCCATTTGCTAGGAAAATCTTTTCCCAACTCTTTACTCTGAGTTAATGTTTATCTTTGATGTTGAAGTAACTTTAACTTTTTTCAAAGCCTACTTTTAATGATGGTTCTTTTTTTAAATTAAGATTTATTTATTTTATGAATGTGAGTACACTGTCGCTATCTTCAGACATACCAGAAGAGGGCATCAGATCCTACTACAGATGGTTGTAAGCCATCATGTGGTTACTGAGAATTGAACTCAAGACCTCTTTAAGAGCATCCAGTGCTCTTAACCTCTGAGCCATCTCTCCAGCCCCCTTTAATGATGATTCTTCAATGCTTTAACCTCCCTTCTAGACTACCACCCACTAGAGGTAGTGGAAAAGAAAGATTATGGGGAAAGTGGACCTGTTTAGAAAGGTTCTTTGGAGCAGATCATCTGCATTGTCAGGAAATCAGCAGTTCAGTTTACAAGTCAGCAGTGGCAGCTCCATCCACTCACAAACACTTTACGGGATACACAAGCAGTCCAGTAATGTCAGGATAGCAGCAGAAGTGGCATGACCTAGAAGGAACAGCCAGACCTTAGCCAAATAGGTAGGAGTCAGTAGAAGCAACCAGGAGGGATGCCAGAAGAAGTTCTCACCTGTGCCTCTCTCAGCAAAGCAAAGATCAGTGAAGAGTCCACACCAACAAGGGTTTAGCTATGCAAGCCAATCAAGCTCCCTTCACTGTTCTTTGTGTCCTTTTTCTAGTCCCTCCAAACATCACGTGCCCTACATGGGTCTTGCCTCACCACATGTCTTACCTCAGCACATGCATTTGTGTCAGCTGACATCACTCTGCCAATCAGCCCAAATCCACCGAAGTGGCAAAAAGCTGCAGCACACCACCAGAAGTGTTTTTGATGTGTTTCTCTGTATCGAGTCCAGACAAATGGAGATGCAGTATAAAGTGGACCAATACACATGTGTCCCTAAGAAAGAATTTTTCATCACATGTGTCTGCTTCAGCCAAATGTTCCTTCACGAGTCTGCTTTAGCCTTGCACCTGTGTCCTCTTCAGCAAAACATTCACGTGTTTGCCCCAGCAAAACACCATCCAACACAATTGACTTTCCAAAGAACCCTGAAGTCTACACTTAGAGGTGTGTTTCTTATATGGAGCAGAAGAATGGATCTTTGTTTCTGCATCCATTCTGTTATCTGTGTCTTTTTATTGGGGAATTGGATCCATTGATATTAACATATTAATGACCAATGATTATTAATTCCTGTTATGGTGGTGGTGGTCACAAATTTGTATGTTTCCATTCTTTTGGTTTTGCTGGTGTGAAATTACTTATTTCTTGTGTTTTCTTCAGTGTATTTAACATCTTTGGGTTGGATTTTTTTCTTCTAGTAGTGGTAGGACTGGATTTGAAGCTAGATATTGTTTAAATTTGATTTTTGTCATGAAATATTTTGTTTTTTCAATCTATGATGATTGAAAGTTTTGCTTGAGGTAATAGTCTTTGTTGGCATCTGTAGTCTGAGTCTGCAAAGCCCCAGCTCTTCTGGCTTTTAGAGTGTCTGCTGAGAAGTTTAGTGTAATTCTAATAGGTCTGCCTTTTATGTTACTTGGCCTCTTTCCCTTGAAGCTTTTAGTATTCTTTGTTGTATACATGTAGTGTTTTGATTATTATATGGTGAGAAGTCTTTAAGTCTATTTGGTGTTCTTTCTGTATGCTCTTTTTACCTATATTAGGCATCTCTTTCTTTAGGTTAGGAAAACAACCTTTTTTCTTGTATGATTTTTTTTGAAAATATTTTATGGGCCTTGTACCTGTGAATCTTCTTCTATTCCTATTATTCTTAGGTTTGGCTTTTTCATACATTTTATGTAAGGAAAGCTTAGATTAACACTATCTTTGACCACTAAATCAGCTGTATGCATCCTCTACACCTGAGATTCTCTCTTCTATCTCTTGTATTCTGTTGGTGATGCTTGTGTGGTTAGTTCCTGTTCAGTTACCTAGATTTTCTGTCTCCAGGATAGAATTCCCTCAGTCTGTGTTTTCTTTATTGCTTCTAGTTCTAGTTTGAGGACTTAAACGCTTTTATTTATCCCTTTCACCTTCTTGTGTTTTCCTGGATTTGTTCAGAGAATGTATTCATTTCCTCTTTAAGGTCCTCTATCATCTTCATAAGATTGGTTTTAAGGTCATTTTCTTGTGCTTCAGGTGTGTTGTAATATTCAGGGCTTAACAGTTGTGAGATAGCTGAGCTCTGCTGGCACCATATTACCCTGGCTTTTGTTGATTGTGTTCTTACATTGGCCTCTAGTCATATGGGGTTTTGTGCCAATTTCTGAGTTTATCTTTGTTGGATGGATGATTTTTAGATGTTTTTCCCTTGATTTCTTATTCCTCTCTGGTCTTCTAGCCTGAATAGCCCACGGTTTTAGTGACTAGTTAGAGTCTTCAGATCCAGTAGGGTTTCTCTGCTAGGGTTTTGGCAACCTGTGTAACCTCTGTGGTTTTGAATACCTGTGTTGCCTTTGGAGTTCCAGGTACCTATATGGCCTCTGGGGTTCTCAGTATCAGCTGGGTCTCCAGCAGAGCCAGGATCTACTATGGGAGTTAGTTGTAGAACTACAGTTCCTAGTACCTGCTTAGCCCTGGTAGAGCAACTGTCTTCTGCCAGAGTTGTGGGCCATGGTACTTTCCCATGTTCCATTTTCTTAATTATATTACTCCTTATTGATTTAAGGAAAAGGAAATGTCAAATTGTTCACATACAAATATTTTTTAAATTAACATGATAGTGAAAAATTCTCTCAATGAAATTCTGATACAACATTGTTACCAATTACTTGAAAGCATTTTTTTATTTTGTTTATTTATTTATCTTTGCAGGACCTTGAAAGATAAGACCCTAAGCCATCACTCTAACACTGAGTTTTATCTCCAGTAGCAACCACGTTTTAAAAAAATATTTATTTACTTAGTGGTTGTGAGCCTCCATGTGGTTGCTGGGAATTGAACTGAGGACCTCCGGAAGAGCAGTCAGTGCTCTTAACTGCTGAGCCATTTCTCCAGCCCCATTTTTTTTCCTTACTATGTGGCATTTAAGATCTACATTATGTTCCTCTGTGCCCACAACTCAACATGTGTTTCTCTTGTCCTGTGTGGAGGTTGTAGGGTTTACAGGAAGAATTGGATTATCAAACATAACTGATCCTGAGGGCTAGGTTTGCAACTCAGAGGTACAGCTCTTGTCTAGCATGCGCAAAGCCCTGTGTTACACTTTCAGGAGTTGGGAAATATAATTTTGTCAATTCTTCTTTTTGGCAAAACTGTGCATTTATTTGTTCAAGAGAGCTTTCTGGGTAGTATGTGTTTTCTCAGTTCCAGATAATAGCAAGAATTACATTGTTCCTATATCCTAAACTTCTTTCAAGAAGATGGTGGTAAATATGATTAGAAAGAGCACAAAAATATATGTGTTGTTTAAGATCATTTGCCAAATGAAAAGCTTATTTGGGGGTTTATGAGTTTATATTCCAGTGCTTCACAGATATTTAAGCTTTGATTAACTTCAGTATTTTACTACATTTGAAAATATGTAACAGAGAGAAAGAAGGCATGCAGTTAGAAGGGGGGGAAGGAGGAGAAACTGGTCAGAATATATTGTATGAAAATAGTTATTTTCAATAAAAACCACATTTAAAAGTGTGTAACTGAACTGTGTGTGGTTAGAGCCTCATCTTTTTCATTGTCTTTTTAACTAAAGGGTTCACAACATTTTCATGTCAAGTTGAATATTCTCCTTTTTTAAAGCTTAAGTTTGTGAATATTGATTTATGAATTTGAAAATAGTTGTCTATATTTTTTGCAAATGTTGACCAAAAAGGGTGACTGGGGTCTGTTTACATAGCTCCAAATTGATCTTTTCATTTATATCTGTTAATCTGTTTGTTGCTACTGGCATTTGAAAAGTAAAATGCTTTAGTGTATGCACACATCTCAACACAGGAATAGGGCTGTACTTTTTGCCCAAAAGGGAAACTGTGTACCATCCATTAATATATTTTCTTGCCAGGACAAAATGCAGGTTGACCAAGAAGGAGGAGGTCATCAGAAATGTCATGCTGAGCATAAGCCAGAAGAAGAGATTGACCACACTGGGGCCAAAGCAAAGATTTGCTCTCCTAGTTGAGTGGTGGTGAATTGGAGCTTTGTCAGGATTGTATTTCATGTCTGCTTGTTTGGCTTTGTCTGTTCAGTGCAGGCCTGTCTCATACTTGGGGTGCTCCCTCCTAGGCTCACAAGTAGTAGGGTCACAGACCCCACACTACCTACCATATCCTTCTGAGATGTGGTGGATGGATGGAATAACTGATCTGTTCACTAAATGCTGCCTGCTTTTCAATATACTTAGTAATTTAAACTGCAGTGCGAAGAAGAAGCACAGAAAGCCTACAACCCAAACATTTTGGAGTTTTACTTAAAAGCTTTTAAAAGAATAAGACATAACATTAAAAGTAAAATTATCTTTTGACAGGGAAATGGGTGTTTTAATAACTTTTTTTCTCTAGAAATTACACAGTCTCAGAGAAATGGAGAAACAGAACAATTCCAACTGAAGACAATTTAAATGTGTAATGCTTAGCATGGCATTCCTGTCACATCATATTTTTCTTTTAAAAAAAAAAAAAATGGTTGCTATTCCAGGGACAGTGCTTAGAGGCTCTCAGAATGGCCCTGCGGTTGACTTACCATTCATTGTAAGCTTTCCTGCTCTACAGCCTCTCACAAAACTAGGCTTTCTTGAACTCTGGCAACAGGATTATTTACCTTTATACCAAGAAGGTTGGCAAAGCACCTAAATCCATACGTGTGTGCCCAAGCAGACTGCGAGAGGTTCGTGCTGTGAGACCCAAAGTCCTTATGAGATTGTCTAAGACAAAGCAACACGTCAGCAGGGCCTATGGAGGTCCCATGTGTGCCAAGTGTGTCAGTGACAGGATCAAGCGGGCTTTCCTTATTGAGGAGCAGGAAATCATTGTGAAAGCACAGAGTCAGAAATTGAAATAAATATGCAGCCTTTTTTTTTTTTTTTTTTTGGTTTTTGTTTTGTTTTGTTTTTTGTTTTTTGTTTTTTGTTTTTTGTTTTTTGTTTTTTTTTTTGGTTTTTTGAGACAGGGTTTCTCTGTATAGCCCTGGCTGTCCTGGAACTCACTCTGAAGACCAGGCTGGCCTCGAACTCAGAAATCCACCTGCCTCTGCCTCCCAAGTGCTGGGATTAAAGGCGTGCACCACCACTGCCCGGCAATATGCAATTTTTTTAAGTAATAAAAATCAAGACTTGGTCTATTGAAAAAAATCTTTAGGGAGTAGAAAGACAAAATTTCACTATGTAGTCTAGGCTAGCCTAGAATTCATTGTGTAGACCAGGCAGGCTGACCTTAAACGCACAGAGCTCTACCTGCCTCTGCCTACAGAGTTTGGAACTGATGCATGTGCCACCACACTCAGCTAAAACTATTTGACTGTGAGCATCTAGGCCAACCGTGGTGGTAGGCAGGGAAGTGAGGCCTGGTGGGCTTACATCTTAATCACAGTCCAGGTCTGCTGCCGTGAAGGCATCAGATCCCATTCACTTCTTAGGCCTCCCTACCTCATTCAAGTCTCTGAATAAGATCAGTGTAGGCTAGGGAGATAGTTCATGGGTAAGTGCAGCTCCAGCTCCAGGCTCCCATTGTGACACTCTGCTGCCCTGTACAGAAGTCCAACTGGACAATGTAGCCATATGATTATTTCCTCAGATTTTAAAATTATGTAAAACCTGCTAAAATGTGTTAGTATTTGATTTCTGCATTGATCAATGCATCCCACATTCTGATTTGTCCATGTATTGGTGATGAGCATTTACAGTGTAGTTTTCGAGAATGTTACTTTTGACAAGTTTCCTGTGTGTATATCTTATTTTCTTGGACACATCAATGGAACTGCTAGACATATTGTGTAGAGGTCAAAAGACAACTGGCATATGGGTCCTGGCGATTGTACTCAGGTTGTCAGGCTTAACAGCAAGGGTCCAGTGAACAATCTCAGTGGCTCAGCTGTTTTTAAAACTGACAACAATCACTATAGAGTCTCTAGAATCACCAACAGTTCATGAGAAGGGTTCCAGTTTCACCATACCCTTACCTGTATTTATTTTCCTTTGCCAAGAATTAGAACCATAGTACTGTAGTTCATTACAGCTTTGGATTTGCTTTAGCATTAGATTGAATATAAAAGGCTGTTAGAATTAGTGTGCATGTGTGTGTGTGTGTGTGTGCGCGCGCGTGTGTGTGTGCGTGTGTGTGCGTGTGTGTGCGTGTGTGTGCGTGTGTGCGCGTGCGTGTGTGTGTGTGCGCGCGTGTGTGTGTGTGCGTGTGCGCGTGCGTGTGTGTGTGTGCGTGTGCGCGTGCGTGTGTGTGTGTGTGTGTGTGTGTGTGTGTGCGCGCGTGTGTGAGAATGGGGGTGATACTGGGAATGGAACCCAGAGTCTGTGCATGCTAGAAAAGCACTTTACTGCTGAGCTTCGTTCCCAGCCCACACAGTTTCCTTCTTAAATAAAGTATAGAAGACAGCAATAGGTTTGTTTGGATTTGCTTTTTTGTTTCACCTCTAAAATTTATATTTGTTATTTTTAGAAAATTCCACTTTTGATTTGAATTTCTTTTATAGGCACCTCCTTCAGACAAACAAGACCGCATAAATCAAACTATTAAAAAAGAGAAAATCAAGAGTATTGATCTACCTATCCAGAGTAGCCTGTACAGACAACTGACTCAAGATCTTCTCAACAGCTACATTGAAAATGAGGTATGTAAGTTGGAGTTGCTGTTGGATAGCAGCAAATGCATTCTGATGCTGTATTGGAGTCAGAGGTTGACTATGCTATCTAGGCAAGCTGCAGTCATTAAGGAGTTACAAATGTCATTAAGCTGCTTTTGACAAAATAGTAAGCTATATTAGTACCATATATAATACTTTCATCTTAGTTATATGAGAAAGTATCTACTTTAGAGAAAAAGACCCTTCTGAAGTGAATTCTAACTCCCCCCCCCCACCGCCCCTCTTTTTTAAGCCAAGGCTCAAATAGTCTAGGCTGGCCTCAAACTCATTGTGTAATTGATGACCTTGAACTCTTGATCCTCTTGCCCCCCCCCCCACTTCCTAAATGCTAAGATGATGAGTATGTGCCACCACCTCAGGCTTCATCTTTTATAGCCTTAAAGAGTAATAAAATAAGAAAAGCCCCTTTTTGTTCTCTTGTTTTGGCTTGGTTTGGGGGATTCTTTGTCTTGTTTTGGGGAAATGTTGAGGCAGGGTCTTCCTGCATAGCCCACACTGGCTTGAATCTCCAGATCTTCTTTCCTCTGCTTTCTGAGCTCTGAGATCACAGGCATGTAACACCTCCCCTGTCTTACCAAGCCCCCATTGTAAGTGTGTGATACTTAGACTGTTCAGAGTGTTGATTAACCGTGATTTAAACTTTGTTGCCATTGTTAACATTTTTACCTGCTCTTGTCTATCTTCATATTTAGTTCCAGTCTTTTGAAAAAGTGAGTTCTTTCTTTAGTAGTAACTTGTAACATGATTATACTTATATTTATCCTTTAAATTTATATTGAAATGGTGGTTCCTAATTTCTACAAGTACCTAATTTCTACTGTTTGAAGCAGGTTGCATTCAACTGTTTACTGCCCATCATTACATGAAGAAAACTACAGAGCTTGCTTTTTTTAACGTACCAATGCATAATACCTATTAACAAGGCTCTATTCATGCATAATAATTCCTAAAAATCTCATATAGTACTTAGAATTTATATATTTGGGGCCTAATTTTTCCAAAGGAATGAACTGTATGAAACTTTAGTTATAGTAGGTTTATGTGCAAAATGAGACTTTCATTAATTTTTAAATGTCTCATTTTAAATCCATGCTACTGCACCATAGTTTATAAAGGAATCATTGTGTTTAAGAAACCAAGTGCTTTTAAGTGAAATTTATTCAAGAATTATAATTGCATTCTTTCTTTGCTTTTGATTACAACAGTTCTTACTAACATCTTTGAAGTCCTCAAAACAAACACGATGTGTGGGTTCTGTTAAGGGTTGTAGCTTATGGATGAGAAATCTGAAGCCTGTGTGGAGTGTGCTACCTCAAATCAGATAATAACGTTCATATTTGGTTCAGGTGATCAGTCTCCAAAGCTCAGCTTTTTACAACCACTGTTAATATATCCCTGACCAAGAGTAGTGCATCAGATGTGGAGGAAGATACTCTGTGAGTTATAGCCATGGGATGTGGAATTAGGGTCAAATTAGGGTAAGAAAACTTAAGAGTTGGTGACTTTCCTGCTGTCCCCAACAAGTAGATGGGGATGCTGGAATCTGAACATGTATAAATGTGTTCAAAAGCTATTATGAGGGTTTTAAGTTCTATACCATATAATTCATTCACTCAGAGCATACCAGTCAGTGAGGGTTTTAAGTTCTATAC
>JADRCH010000235.1:3657418-3705804 GCA_019843965.1 Rhynchomys soricoides
AGTTCTATACCATATAAGTCATTCACTCAGAGCATACCAGTCAGTGATTTGGGAATATAGTGATACTTTTATAACACATGTAGTGTAGGGTTTAACTTCTTAAGAGCATTTTCACGTACGTATTTTCAATTTAGTTCCACCATCTTTAGCATTGCACACCTATCACCACTATTTCCAAAGCTGACGGTGTCCAAGATGGGAACGCTGTAGCATGACATCCAAACTCTCCTTGAACACTCATCCGTTTCCCGTCCCCTAAGAGTCTGCCTCATTATGCAGCTCACATAAATTGAGTCAGACAATTCTTGTCCTTTTGTGCCTGGATTGTTTTACTCAGCATAATCTCAGGGTTTACTCATCTGTGAAACTACGTCTAAGCCTCATAATTCTGTTGTATGGACACATATATCACTTATCATTACATCAGTTAATGGATGCATCAGTTTATACTTTTGGTGATGATTAATAACGCCTCAGGAAACACTGGCATACAAATATCAGAGATTCACCTGCTGGGGTCAAAGGTGTGTACACTGTGCTCAGCTTATATTTCATTATTTTTAGAGACCCTCCGCACTGTTCCTGTGGTCCATGGATGTGGAATGTTCTATTGTCAGCAGTATTCCAGGGCTCAGTTTCTCGATGATCACAAAGATTCCGTTCTGGTTTTATTTTAAAATGTGCTCCTCTTAGGAGGTATGAAGTGGTATCATGGTTCTAACCAGCAGCTCTCTAACATGTGTGCTTTTAATAGGGGAAGATGATAATGCAGGATAAATTAGAGAAAGAAAGAAATGATGCTAAAAACGCTGTTGAAGAGTACGTCTATGACTTCAGAGACAAATTGGGCACTGTCTACGAGAAGTTCATCACTCCAGAAGTAAGTCCAAAGTTATAACAACTACTTGAGTGTTCATTTGAAAGCCCTACTATGAATCATGTTTAAAAGTATATCAAATTTGTTATTGCCAATTTTTGAGCCTATGTGGAGATGATTCTTAGTTATTTTTCAAGCTGCAGAAGGATAATGAAAACACATTTATGAATAAGGTCAGAAAACTCTGGCATTGAACTAAAAATCATCTCTTAATGACTTTTACTCTAGGAAGGGCATTTGTAATTAGTATCTCTTAAATGTATAACTTAGGACATGAATAAGCTGTCTGCAATGTTAGAAGACACAGAAAACTGGCTTTATGAAGAGGGAGAGGACCAACCTAAACAAGTTTATGTGGATAAGCTTCAGGAGTTAAAGGTTAGTAGATTGCTGTAGAGGGGTAGGTGAATCTTAACTGAAGCAGTTTTTGTGAAGATAATGATGGAAAAACATTGGTATTTAGTTTGGTCATTTTGCTTGGCATGGCGGTACACACCTTTTAACCTCACTCAGCTCTTGGGGTATACAGAAACTGATGGATCTCTGTGAGTTTGAGGCCAGCCTACTCAACATAGGGATTTCAAAGACAGCAGTGGCTACATATAAAGACCCTGTCTCAAAAATAAAATAAAATTTGAAACCCAAGTTTTAAATTTGTGAATTCTGCATGTAGTAGTATGGTCCTTATTGGCTTTTTCAAGTGGTTCTACAATGTTTAGCACCATGCTTTGAAAGGACTGATAATTTTGATTGGGTCTTTGGGTTTGAAATAGTCAATGGGGTAATCCTTAGTGAGTGCTTTAGATAAAATGAGGGTTTAAGTAGGGTCAGGGCCATGTTAACACTTTTCTTTGTGGGAAGACAGAGAAGACTTGTGTATCACCCTGTAAGGGCCAAATGTATTCCATTAAAACTCTACTCACTCTTTTTAAATGTTCCTTATGTTAATAGAAATATGGCCAGCCCATTCAAATGAAGTACGTGGAGCATGAAGAGAGACCAAAAGCTTTAAATGACTTGGGGAAAAAGATTCAGCTTGTCCTGAAAGTGATAGAAGCATACAGAAACAAGGTACTGGGTCATGATGGCAGCTGCTGCTAATGTATGGTGACTGTAGAAGTCCTCAGCTCCAACTCTGCAGCTGTTGTCACTTCAGAGACTGAGCATACCAAACTTACAACTTTTTAGTGAAGAATTACCAGTAGAGGATTCCAGGACATTTAAAATCCAAGGCTTTCACCTTTTAGAATTTCCTGAAGTCATAGCTTAATTTTAACCCATTGGCAAAATCCCCATTTCATTTTTGTGTTTCTTATATGAGAAAAAGGTCTTCCTTGACTGTAAACTGCCAACTGTGTTGTGCTTCTTGCCTGATTTGTTGTTGCTCATCCGCCTATCACTCATCATCCATAATCTGCTTTTATTCTCCGTACACACCCCAACCCGCTCCATGCTCCACTGTTTTGAAGCTTCAGCTAGGGTGATATATGTCATGTGTCCCTGTGGATAAAACAGTAAGTGGTTAGTCATGCATCTGAACAGAGCTTAGCAGACTTAAAAGAGATTACTGGTTTATACTTAACAGTCTCTCCTATGTCCATGTCTTCATTGATTCTGTTGTATTGCAGCAGACCAGTAGGTACAGGTCTGTTCCAGAAAACTTAAGAGAAACAAGACCATCTTGTTAAACTTGTCCCATGAGGTCAGGTGTACTGGTCACTACCTGATACTCAGTTATCACCCAGATTTGATCGTTGATGTTAACACTGCATTCATATGCATGAGGGGCGGCACCAGATTCATTGAGGCATGGTATTATACCAGAAGCTTAGATTCACCAAGCACTTAGTAAATCTTAAGCACTATGAGTGGGTGGTTTCACACTGTTCTCACCAGTATATTTAATACCTATGAACTATGAACACTGTCGTCTCAATTCAAATATTAGAAAAATCTGGATGCTTGGGCTGGGCATGGTGGCACACGCCTTTAACTCTAGCTTTCAGGAAGTCTGCAGAGGCAGCTAGATCTCCGTGAGTTCTAGGCCAGCCTGATCTACAAAGTGAGTCCTAGATAGCCAGGACTTATTTCACAGAGAAATTCTGTCTCACAAAAACAAAAAACCAAAATAAAAAATAAAAAACAAAAAAGGAGGAGGAAGAAGAGGAAGAGGAAGAGATTGGATGCTTAGGCAGACTGTTGGATTACACAGGCGTCATACTGAAGCAGCTGGTATCAGTGTGTATACATCCTCTGTGGGTACACTTTTTCCCAGTATACAACGTAATTCTTTGTTTTAGAAGTAAGAATTCTGTGTGTTGAAAAAGAAAATTTGTAATTTGGCCAGCCCAATCTTCTTGCATACTCACAAACAGAACATATTGATAATGCAAAAGTAAAGGAGAACGAGGCGGACAAATTATCAAGCATATTTTAAATCTGGCCTGATTAGTGCTCATCTGACTTTAGTGGTCATCGTAAGTGTGTGGGTTTAAGGTATCACCAAAACAAACCAAGACTTTATTTGATTAGGCATGTGAATTCTAATTATGTGCCAGGATGTTTTGTTAGTCCTGGACTCTAGCAAAAGGAAATTCTGGACCTGTTTTTTCTCATATGCTTCAGTTGGAAAATAAACTACTGGTAAAAGGGGCTATGGAAAAGGTCAGGGATCTCCAGGAGCAGTGTTTAAGAGAAGGTCAACCAATGGGGGCGGGGGGAGACATCAGAAAAAAATTGAGGGAAGCCAGGGTTCAGAATGTGTGGAAAGGAAATGTTGAAAACAGAGCTGTGGGCTAGTGAGACGGCTTCATGCGGCAAGGCTGCTGAGCCCGGTAACCCAAGTTTAATCCTACGGTCACATGTGATGGTCAGAAACACCTGACTGCTGTAGGTTATCCTCTGACCTTCAGATATGTGTCATTGCACCACCACCCCCCCCATCCCTCCCCACACACACACTGGAGGGAATATACTGAAGAAACAATAAACTTGCTGTGACTTAAATCTAAGAAGGAACAGATGCCTGATCACAGAAAGCCTCATCTCAGCTGCTGTGAAAGTTTGAGACTTACTGAGATACAGGTAGCTTGGAGATTTTAGAGTCTAGAAGCAATATGACTTGACTCGGTATGTGAAGCATCTAGTAGAAGGCTAGAATAATACAATCAAGAAATGATGGATGTTGAAGGACCAAAGTGATTTAGAGTTTTGCATTTATCTTGCTTATAAAGAATACATATAACAGCCCGAAATTATGGATGGATTGCATCTTAAATATTTTGACTTGGAGAAAACTTCAAAAAGTAGGTGGCGATGTATTGAGTTTATTAAATTGTAGTAGTAGAAATTTCAGACTTTACAAAGAGCCTCAAGTTGGTTAGCTATAAGAGTTCTGAGAACAGGCTCAGGCTACAGATAATTTTTAAAAAGCATATTTGATGATTAATGCAAATAAACTTAATCCCTGAGACAGAAAGAAATCGAATAAAATGTAGCAGCCTAGAAGCCAAGTCTAGTGTGATGATATGTAATTTGTAATCTTACAAAGAAATCTTGAATGTCTGAGAAAGCGTAACAGTTTTGAAAATGGCCTCTCCATAGTCCCATTTTTTAACTTTGGGGTTTAATCTCAGTGCTTTAACAGGCTGAGGCCGAGGAGAAGGATAAGCCCAGATGTGGTTACATGAGGCCCTATCCCAAAACACATGAGGGAAAATAAATACATTAAAAGAAGTTGTTTTTTTAAAACAAACAAACAAACAAAACAAACCTTTAATTAGCGTATACAGTATTTTGTTACATTCTGTCTTTTTCAAAGGAAGTTTGTTTGGGTTGATCCTCTGCGCCTTCTGCTTCCTGCTGCATCCATGGACCCTCCCCCCGCCACGCATTCACGTCATGCGTGTCCTCTCACCCTCCTCCCTTCCTCAGCACTTTCCCCTCCCTGTTCCTCCTGGGTTTTCCCGGATGTCCATAATCCTTATCAGGAAATCTACTTGCTTTCATGTTATGTTGCTGCTTCTTTCTGCTCTATTGGCTGCTGATGTAAACTGACTTTTGGGGTGGTTTCCTAGACGTAGAAGCTACAGCTGTGTTATTTAGACAGAATCCCATTGTCATTTTTATCAAGATTGTATCACCTAGTTTTATGGCATGTTCCGAATCTTCCTTTTTCCTCTCTCTATACCCGTGCACCTATTTTCTCCTTAATCTGTATAAATTCTACTCTGTCCTAGCCTCTCTTGCCCAGTGCAGAGCCTCTACTGGTAGTTCTTTCCAAAGCTGACTTCTGAGAGTCCTTTGCAAGTCTGCACTGATTTTGTATTTTCCCCTTGTTTCTTTGGTTTGTGTCATCTCATATGTGGCATTTTACATGAATATACATGAAGTATGTCATAAGTAAGAATATGAATGTTTTAGGGAGAAATTATCAATAAGCCATTACTTATCAAAAATCAGTTACTTCTTTTTCTTTTACCATTTTATTAATTTTTAATAGGATGAAAGATATGATCATCTGGATCCTGCTGAAATGGAAAAAGTTGAAAAGTACATCAGTGACTCCATGAACTGGCTAAACACTAAGATGAATGCACAGAATAAATTAAGTCTTACTCAAGATCCCGTGGTAAAAGTGTCAGAAATAGTTACAAAGTCAAAGGTAAGAAACTCAGATTCCCTTTTAAAACATATTTTAATGATGTGTGTGGAAAGACAACAATGAGTGTGTGGGCACCCGCACTGCGGCTCGTGGGAGGACAGAGGACAACTCTGCAGTGGTTGATTCTTGGCTTTCACTTTCAGGTGGGCTCAAGGGTAGAGCTCAGGTGGCCAGGCTTGCCTAGCAGGCACCCTTACAAAAGAATAATTAAGGCCACGCTTTGCTTTGCTGACATCTACTCTAGGTGTGATGGAGTCTCTACTCCTTTTTGAATGTTGCCACACATTGCTGGCTGTTAAGTTCTGGAAGTAGTACAGAATGAAATACAGCAATGTGATCAACCTAAATATCCAGATTCCTTGAGACTTCTAACAACTTTGTTGCAATAGGTCTGTCTTTGGAATGTGAAATTTTCCACTGTGAAATCCTGTTTGTAATTTTATGTAATCTCAGATAAACTTTGAATTTTAATAAATGTTGATAATAAAAATGTCGAAAGCTATGCAAATGGTAATAAGTGAAGACTCTGAGCTAGTGAGCTGGCAAAGAAGAGGTATGTACCCAGTCACCGAGAAAGCAGGTGGCTTTGTCTGTATCATTTGCTGTGCTTGTGTGCATAATCTCGGCCACAGTTAGAAGGCCGTGGAACAGTGTGAGTACTCTCCCCTGACCAATTTATATTTGTACAACTTTCCTGGAATGTCGTGTCAGAGCATATATATGCATATATGTAGGAATTTGAAGTAAATGTATACCTGTTAGCCAAAACTCACAATTGTAGAGAGTACTACATAAATTCAAGGAATTGTTACTATATATGTGATATAGCTATCAAATATGATGTTTTAGTTATAGAGATGTTACAACATAGTGTGTACAAAAAATTACAGAACCATAATAAAATCACATTTATAGGCATTAAAACACAGCTCTCACTTGAAATAAGGACATAATTTATTGTGAACAAACTGTAAGTGATCTTGGACCAGAATTCAGTCCCCAGCACCCACATGGCAGCTCACATCTCTATGTCCAGTTCCAGAGGCCGTGACACTCTCTCACAGATACGCATGCAGGCAAAACACCAATGCACATGAAATGAAAAAGAAACTTAAGAAAAAAATTTAAAGTAAGTACAGTAGCCAGGTGGGTGGTGGTGGCTCACACCTTTAATCCCAGCCTTCTGGAGGTGGAGGCAGAGGCAGATGAGTTCCAGACCAGCCTGGTCTACAGAGTGAGTTCTAGGATAGCCAGAGCTACACAAAGAAACCCTGTCTCAAGAAACTAAAATAAGCAAACAAAAGGTGCAGTAATAAAATTGTTAAATATAATGACATATTTCAGTGTATGAAGATGCAAGAGACATTAGAGAACACAGACAAATATCTAAGTGTTTTGTGTAATATTTGACATGGCTCATTTCTGTCTTTAGGAACTGGACAATTTCTGTAACCCCATCGTTTATAAGCCCAAACCAAAAGTGGAAGCTCCTGAAGACAAAGCAAATACTAGTAGTGAGCACAATGGACCAATGGACGGACAGAGTGGTTCAGAGACCAACCCAGATCCACCCAAAGGAAGCTCGCAGCACACTGACTCTGGAGATATGGAAGTGGACTAAGTTTCATGTAATTCAAGCAGTGGGTTAACTCCAGGGTCCATTCATCCTTTATGCCCGGTACACACAACATATGTTCAGTTGTTCTTAACTACTTTTGTCATTTGTTCTTTGGAGTAGTTTTGAAAAGTGTCTATATTGAGTGCACTATTGATGTCCATTGCTGCTGTGAAGCTTTAGCTGAATATAGATGTACAAATCGGTTTGAGCTCTCCTTACATACTTTGTGTCAGTATGCAGGACTGCTACGGACTCGGCAACCATCCACTATAGTCACAGCTTCTACTTGTATAGCCCTCAGCTCCTCTCTGCAGGAAGGGGATACTGCATTGCTCATTTGTTGCAGAGGCAGGGGGGTTAACTGCATTATTATTGTGAAAACAAACTGAGTATGATGTGGCTTAGAGCCACCAGCACTGACCCTTCCCTGGTTTCCCTGATGCTATCACTTAAAACAAGTGGGAGGTTTTGACACCCTAGACTATCTCACTGACGGGCCACAAGGAATCCAGTCTTGTCATCACATAAATGACCTAAATGACACTCAGAGAGGGACAGTAAAGTCTGACATTTGGATAACACCAGCATTTGCTGCTTTTGTTAGTAGCATGGATTTATGTTTTCTCAAAGTAACTTTTCTCTTGAAACTGTTGATCCACTTGTCCAAAAGACCAGCTGCTGCTACACTAATGCTAAGCCTATGGAGAGCACTGTTGACCTGCTCAGGTGTGCATCTGTGATGCTGACAGCCTTGGTTCAGTTTTTATAGTTGTGTTGGTTTTCTTAATTGATTTTTGTTAATACCTTAATCTGGGGTAGGGAGACGTTGCACAGTGCATTGCATTATATATACCTATCACTGATTTAATGTTCCAATGTAGATAGACACTATTAAATAAGCAGTAACTCCTTGAAAGGAGTACCTGTACCAGGAGATAATGCTTGTAATAAACTTAACTGTGTTACATCAGTAGGTAAAATACATAATGTTACATAGTGTAATATGATATGATGTGATTAAATTATAGTTCCTGCTGTTAATTTGCCTTTTGAAAACTTGGCTCCAGGGTTGGTGCTTCTTAAATGGGGAAAGGCACAGTGACCTTCAGCCGTATTAAGGACCTGGTCTGTGGTTTATCACCAGACTTGTTCACACCATTCAGTTATGTCCTGAGCCTTGGAACTGTCTTATTTAACCATGGGGTAGGCTGGAGTGATGTTTCAGTCTTCAAAGGACAGAGGCAAGACAAAATGCATGGGCCCTTGTGTTCCTAATGCTAGTCACTGAAGATCAACTTCAGTTACAATTTTCAGAGACTCTTTGTTTTCCCAAAGCTAAATCTTTATATTAAACACAGTACTGACTTTTTCTTAAGTAGCTAAAGACCGAGAGTATACTATCTTTAGGGATAGTCGTTTCTCAAATGAGTTCTCTAATAGAGATTTTGTTCCTACAATGTAGTCTGCACTGAAAGGAGAATGTAGGAGGGTAGGGGGTCATTTTGAAGGAATTTTTATTCAGACTTTGGGGGTAGATATCGTCCCTTTTTTTTAAGAAAATCATATAGTCCCAACATATTTTAAATGTCTATTATCTTTTATTACAATGAAACAATTAGATCCAATAAATGAAGAAATACATTTTAATTAGTTATCAGTTACTTTTAATTTGTATGGTATATATATATATATATAAATATATATAACTCCATTTCAGAAAAAAAAATCATGGTTGTAAAGGGAATATATAACCACATGGAGATTTTATAGCTGCTTCCTGGTTATCACTTATACGCAGTAAGGAGCTGTTCCTCAGGACCTGTTGGAAGTAGAAGAAACATCTCTCCCTGCACCTGAATGCCCAGCAGAGCCTCAGGTTTTCCATCCTGCTGTTAAGTCACTTTTAAGTAGTTTGATGTTTTAGTCAGAAAAATATATATACAATTACATAACATCTCATTTAATAAGTTTAGTACATCCAAAGATAATCTGTATACTTTACCAATTTGATGAGAATGTTTTTTAAAAACCCTATGCTATTTAAAAGAAAATATATTTTCCTTAGTAGTTTTGTGTAGACAGTATGATTCAACTAATCTTTAATATGCATTGAAATAGGTAATGCTAGATCCAAGAGTTTTCAAAGCAAAAAGGTACAACTTTAAAGAATACATGCCCGATGAAATGTTACTATCCATCATACTATTTAAAAACAGATAGGAACTAAAAATATGTTAGTGTGGTTTAATTCTGCAAGTTCAAATTATCTTCCTGTAAGAAACTAGCCATTAAGCCAGGTATGGAAGATGCACCATTAGACCCAGAACTCAGGAGGCTGAGGCAGGCACATCTCTGAGTTTGATGCTAGCCTGGTTTACAGAGCAAGTTCCAGGACAGCCAGGGCAATACAAAGAAATCCTGCCTCAAGCCATCTGCTCCCCGAAAAAAGAAATAAATTCTTAATAACCAACTACACGAAGACTGTTAAATGATACAAAAAGGAAAAGGAGGAAGGAAGGAAGGAAAAGAAAGGAAAATAAAAGAACCTCATTCAAGATAGGGTGCACGCACCCAGGAGTGGGGGCAGAAGGAGTCTGAACTTTATTATAGCCATGTGGATCCCAATGAGATTCTACCCCAGAAAACAATTCTTCAGCAGTGTACAGAATCCTTAAATTCCACAAAGCTACAAACATCAAGTAATTCAAGTGCTAGGATAACATGTCAGTTTTAAAACAGTAACCAGATCTTTGCTGGGTTGGAGTGGGCATCGAGTGATTATTTCCTAACAAGGCATCTTTAAATTATAGAGCTCAATAATCAATTTAAAGACAATGTTAAGCCAGTCATAGTAGCAAATGTCTTTTATCTCAGCACTCCTCAAGCAGAGGCAGACAGAGTTCTTGAGTTCAGGCCAGTTAAGTCTACATAGGGAGCTCTAGGCCAGTCAATGCTACATAGTAAAACCCTGTCTCAAACAAAAAATGTTTTTTTTTAAATAAACTTATTCATTTTATGTATATGAGTACACTGTAGCTTCTTCAGAAACACCAGAAAACGGCATTGGACTTTATTACAGATGATTGTGAGCCACCATGCTGTTGCTGGGAATTGAACTCAGGACCTCTGGAAGAACAATCAGTGCTCTTTAACCACTGAGCCATCTCTCCAGGCTCCAAAAAATGTCTTTAAGCATAACAATTATCACATCTGTGGCTTAGGAGAAATCCACCTGAAAAGGTGAGAGACCTTGAAAGAATGATCAGCTACATCAGTGTAACCTAAACTAAGTAAAATCAGTATTCCATTCTTAATACATTTGAAATGTAATGGTGACCTTTGAAACAATTCCAGGAGGCATTCCCATGTGGTTTTGATACCTAAGGATTGGTAACTCAAATTAAGTCCTTTGTACTAATTTTATGAAACAGGACTGGGGGTGGGGACAGCTGTGGCATAGAAGGCCTCACTAACATTCTTAACACTGAGATAGATCCCTAAGCAAAAAAAAAAAAAAAAAAAAAAAAAGTGTCATATTTTAGAAGGCCTAGAGGTGACTCATTTTAGATATATACAGTTTATAAAACTTCATTTTAGATATAAATACAGTTTGTTTTGTAATATTTGGTTCTATAAAATTTAATGAAAGAACTAATTGATTTATTTGTATTTGAAGATGTGGATGACTTACAAGAAACAAAAGAGAGGTGCTTTATAAAGTCTGGTTCTAATAATTGTTACCCTCTTTCTTGATTGCAGATTTTTAACAACCCTTTAACAAACTAAATAATTTTAAAGCATCCAGGAAATTTTAGAGGACACAGACATTTGACCAAAAGATTATCAACTTTAAACATTTATGGTTTTTCGTCAAGATTTAATCTAAATATTTTAAAAGCAATTCCAAGGAAGCATACAAGATGTTCTTTTGTTTAAAATAACAAATTTAATATAAATCAAAGACCAGCATTTTAACTAAAGCCTGTAGTTGTTTAACCATCATATTTCTCTTTAAAGTATACAAAATTAAATTCTTGTATCTGGAAAGATGACTCAGCAGTTAAGAGCACTGGTTGTTCTTCCCCAAGGACCAAGGTTAAATTTCCAGCACCCATATGACTGCTCATAGCCACCTGTAACTCTACTTCCAGAGGACTCAATGCCATCTTTTAGCCCCAGCAGGCACAAACAACATTCAGGCAAACATTCATATACATAAAATAAACATACAATCTCAAAAATATATATTTTTCACATACTCAGTGTCTCCTAACAAACTAGTTCTGAGCTTACAGTACTGCCAAAATCTTTAAGTTTCATCATGTGTTAGTACACTGTTGTAGTGCTGTAAAGAGACACCATGACAAAGACAACTCATATAAAAGAAAGCATTTAATTGGGGGCTTGCTTATAGTTCCAGAGTTGAGTCTAGTTGCAAGATGGCAGGTAGGCAGGATGGTGCTGGAGAAGTAGCTGAGAGTCACATCATGACCCACAGGCAAGTGAGGCAGAGACAGACACTGGGCCTTACTTATATGGGCTTCTGAAACCTCAAGGTCCACCCCCAGTAATACAAGTCCTTCATAAGACCACACCTCCTGATCCTTGTAATACTCCTCAAACCAGTTCTAGTCTCTGGCGACTAAGCATCCAAATATATGAGCCTGTGGGGGCCATTCTCATTCAAACAACTAAACAGGGCAAAATTTGTAGCTATTTTAGACAGTAAAGGAGCATCTAGAATGTTAAGAAGGTTGGAAATCAAAGTGCTTCAAAGGAAAGTCAAAAACTGTGGAAGTAGTAGTCAGCCTTGTACAGCTGCAAAGGCTTCCTCAACAACTGGATTCTTAAGGATGCATCTTGCGTATTATAAGAGTAAATAGTAAAAAAGAGGGGGGCATATTTGTTAAAATATATTGAAACCAGGAGGTTTTAAATCAAGGACTGAAAGATAGTAACTAAATCATGACCATCTGATGCATGATGGTATCCATGGTACTGAAATAACATGACCCTTGCTTGGAATATGAAGCTCTGTCACCCAAGTCACAGGATGATTATTAAGAAAACATACAGGCACCCAAAACCGTAGTTATTCTATAGAGGAGATGGGATACAGCATGCCTTAAATTGTATTGTAGAATTTAAATAACTAGTTTTCATAATCGGTTTGTATGTAAAATGTCATTTAAAATAGTGTTTTCGAATGCATTGCTCTTCCAACCTCGATTTTTCCTTTAACTCTTCTCTTTCATGGTATTTCAAGCATGCATCTGCCATGTTGATGATTAAATTAGTAGTTTAAATAACTTGAGCCCCTTTCCCTTTATATTTGAGACTAGGTCTAGATATGTAGTCCTGGCTGGCCTCCCAATTTGTGATCCTTCTGCCTCAGCCTTGAGTGCTGGAATTAAGTGTGTGCCACCTTGACCATCCCTTTGTTTCCTTTTTAATACTAAGCCTTAGAGTCAGAATTTGGAGCCTGTACTGACTGGTTTTGTGTCAGCTTGACACAAGCTGGAGTTATCACAGAGAAAGGAGTTTCAGTTGAGAAAATGCCTCCATGAGATCCGGCTGTAAGGCATTTTCTCAATTAGTGATCAAGGGGGGAAGGCCCCTTGTGGGTGGTACCATCTGTGGGCTGGTAGTCTTGGGCTCTATAAGAAAACCAGCTGAGCAAGCCAGGAGAAGCAAGCAAGCCAGTAAGCAGCATTCCTCCATGGCCTCTGCCTCAGCTCCTGCTCCTTGACTTGCTTGAGTTCCAGTTCTGACTTCCTTTTGTGATGAACAGCAGCATGGAAGTGTAAGCTCAATAAACCCTTTCCTCCCCCACTTGCATCTTGGTAATGATGTTTGTGCAGGAACAGAAACCCTGAGTAAGACAGAGCCCTTACATCATATATAACATGTAATAAACCATATTCATCACCTCCAGTTTTAACAGTGGCATTGAAGTAGTTCTGGACCAGAAGAAGTCAGTTTGTGAATGCTTTCTGTTAAGTATGACAAAATAACAAGGGTCAGAAGTTCAAAGTAAAAAGCAGACACCTTTGATTTCTGATTAAGAAAAAGCACTCTACATTTTTTTCCCTAAGTTTCCTAAGTTTGTTCCTTCTGAGAGATTAAGTGAATATACCTTTAAAATAACGTCAACCTGCTTAGAATGTACATGTTAAAAAGCAATCTAAGATGAAAAACTAGCTTTACAGTGAACATTTTCCTCTAAAATAAACTTTTGTGGCTTAGTGTCTTGGAAGGAGAGGCCTAATATGAAATGTTCACCTTTTAGATTTATGAGGAAGAAGCCACTGTTAACTGTGTAGTGTTACATCACACTACACAGAAGTTTTTTGTTTTAGTCTGGTATCATTTTGGCTATCCTGAAATGAAACTCACTGTATAAACCAGGCTTGCCTCACAGAGATCCTCCTGCCTCTGTCTCCTGAATGCTTGGGCAAAGGTATGCGCCACCACCACCCAGCTAGAACAGTTTTCAAAGACAGCTGTGCTAAATTGTCCAGTTCTGGTAAATAGGCTTCCAGTCATCTTCACAACCACATACAAAGGGACTCTACCCATCTTCCTGTACAAGGACATGTGACAGTTTAGTTCTTAGAAACTCATCTTAGTTTTCTTCCTTTTAGAAGAACTGTACATTTGATTTCTCAGTTCTGTTTAAAATGCATTGAGAAAATTATAATCAAATGTGACATGTCTATAAAAATGATTTTGACATAACACATGAACAGACATAAGAATAGCTTTCAATGTTAATTGACAATATCATTTTGGAATTTGACTGGTTCACAAATATACCCACAAAATGTTTGCATGTGGGATAATGAAGGCATATAAAACATTTCCTGCGTATGTAAATTGAATCTTCATACTAGCAAACAAGTAACAATTGATAATAAATGAAATTCAGTTTTGAATGTCAATCCACATTGTCAAGAAGTCATGTAATAGTAATAAATACATATTCTACCTGCTCCTTGAACCATGAGTTTTGCACACCAGAGGTTTAATGTTTTAAGTGTCGAACTTTACTCACTGCATGAAACACTGATGACAGGTCACCAAATCTTCTTAAATAAGGAATTTGCATTACAATTGGTTTTTTAGTAATCTGGCAAGATTTGCAAACTTCCAGGCACTTGATTGTGAAGATTCATGGCAGTTTTTGAAAGATGTGTTAATGGACAAAAACTTGAGAGTGAAGGAAAGCTTTGGAACTCCTTAGGTTGAAAAGAATTTCTGCCCAGGTCCTCTGTTTATGACTTGCTGCTCCTGGAGCTGGCAAGGTGGTTCAATCAATAAAAGCACCTGCTATGCAAGCCTGAGGATCTGAGTCTGTTCCCTAGATCTCATGATGGAAGGGGGTGATACCAATTGTACAGAATTGTCCTAACTGCGGCATGCATGTGCACGCACACATACATGTAAAATAAAAAGGATCTGCTGCTCCTGGGGCTGGGGGAGAATGTCTAAGTAAAATGCAAGTGCAAGAGTGTGGATCCACAGCACCCACTTAAAAACAAAACTGGGGTTAATGGCACTGAGGAAATGGACTCAAGAGATCCCTAGAACTTGATGACTATTTGGCAAGCTACAGATTTAGTGAGAGACATTTCAAAGCCATGTGTGGTAGTGTACATCTTTAATCCCAGTAGTTAGGAGGCAGAGGAAAGACAATCTGTGTACAAAAGTAATTGCTGCTCCTAAATAAAATGTACGTGTGTGTTCCTAATAAAGGAACATATTAACAAAGGAACAAAAATTATTGTTCCTGTAAAAATTAAATATAATATATGCAATATTAATTTTCTGGGGGGATTAAGATAGCTTGTAAAAAGTAAAAGGATATGCATCCTCAATCTAGAAAAACATTTGTACCATACACTTTAAATTTCCAAATGATCTCAGCCACAGACTGGTGGTGGTGGTTGTGGTGCACTCCTTTAATCCCAGCCCTCAGAAGGCAGACACAGGTAAACCTCTCCAACCTGGTTTACACAGCAAGTCCAGGACAGCCAGTCTCAAAGTCTCAATGAAATGCACATAGTCTAAAGGCTTAGATGGGTGAGCTAAAGGTGTTTGTTCAGGTCAGCTGCTCATAAGTTGAAAATTTGAAAGGGTTTCTTTTTTAAAAAACAACTCTCTAGTTATATGTAAGATAAGAGGAAGGAGAGTTTAGAGGTAAGAAGGTACTGTTCTATTATATGTGCGTCTTTAATAATTTATCTTCAAAATTTCCCCCTTTGGATAAAGAAATGGATTCAAAATGGTTCACACAGCCCAGAAGTCTCACAGGTAGCATGATGTCAGCAGTGTGAGCATTCTTTCCTCAGTGATGCTTTTGGCCACCTGTTTAATCTCACAGTAAACAGAGCAGGATAAAACTGATTTCCTTAGTGATTAGAGATGACAAGGACATTAATAGAAGATAACAAACCAAATTGCACTACATTGCTAAAAAGAAGCAAAAAAAGGAATTGATATCACATTAAAAAATCTAGTAGCCAGGTGGATTGCTTATTTTGGTTATAAGCTGCACTAGGGAAACAGGAAGGGTGTCCATTGCAAAGCCAGTCAGGGCTACAGAGACCTTGTCTTACTAAGCAAATAAAAACCTAAACACCAATAACTACTTTAATGGGTGTCATATATTTGCCAGTTTGAAGAGCATTTGTGGCTTACAGAAAGACCAAAAAATGATGTAATAGAGGAAAAGTTATGCTAAGAACACACCAAAAGGTAAGTGAAAGGCTCAGACAAATAGGGATTCTACAGTTTAAAAAATGTTTCTGTAAATATGAATAGTATAAATGAAACATTTAAAGCGTAGAGAGGGTGTGCTGTGGTTATTATAGATAATTCACCAGAAATATAGCAGCTCTGACACAACAGTCTCAGAACATAGAAAGTAGCTGGCAATGAACTGATAACAGAAGGTAATAAATATAGAGAGCAACAAAAAGTAACAGGATGCCATGGATTTATGTCCATCGTCATGGACTATTAGTGGATGCTGACAAACTTTAAATACATGTGAAATACAAAAACACTGAGGTTGCAAGGTAAAGCCCAGGCATACCAAAGAGGGCTGTAAAACTTTTAAGCAACAGTCTAATTCATCTATGAAACTAGATAAGATGGCATGAATCTAGAATTCAAAGCCAGCCTGAGGTACATAGCATGACCCTGTGTCAGAATAATTTTATTTTCCTATTAAGACACTACAAAAGAAATTCTATATGCCAATGTGCTTGAAATTAAAATTCTAGAATGTTAAATCATGTTGAAATTGATAGTGCTTCTGTGAATGTAAACATTCCTTAAACTACAAATGAATCATTAAATTCCAGGGTTTTGTTTTTGATGTGCAGTCATTCCTGTGTGTATGTAAATTACGTGTTAATTATAAAGTATCTCTTCACACAAAAGTGCAAGCTCCATAGTGTTTTCAGGCAGCTTTGAGAATGTCTAGCTCATGAGATCAACTTTTTTGTTTTTAAGATTTTATTTTTATAATGTGAGTATATGTGAGTATAGGTTTCTGTATGTGAGTGCCATGCCAGTAAAAACCAGAAGGTGGCATCAGAGCCCCTGGACTTGGATAACAGGAGGCTAGTTGACAGCAGTGAGTACTGAAAACTAAATATGGCCCTCTCCCACCGAACAAGTTCTCAATCACTGTATCCTATCTCCAATCCCTGAGACTTTCACAGTAACTGAAAAGTATGAGCTGAGTACTTGTGAAATGATGCTTAGCTTGCAGGATAGCAATGTGTTCATCCAAATATATGTGGAGATTGGCCTTAATTTAGTTAACCTCAAGGATATTACAACCAAAGACAAAATGGTTCCAAAAGAGGTCCTCACTTATCACAGAGCCTTTCTAAAGTGCCCACTATGCCTAGCTCCTATTCCCCTATTCCTGACTATAAATTGCCCTTTGAGACACAGGCCCCCACTAAGATGATCCATCTTTGTTGCCAGACACGCAGGCACGCATGCCTGCCTGCCCAAGTGTCTGCTTTGCTATGTTTCCAAATGAAACTTTTTCCTTGCCTCACTTTTTGCATTTGAGGATAGCAATCTAAACCTGGATTGTAACACTATTAGGACTTGTATTTAAAGGAGACCAACTCAGGCGGACTGAGAGATAACACACTATTTCGGGCCTTCAGAAAACCATTACTTTTGATCTTTTTGCATCTGATTTAAAAATCTCAGGACAACTAAGCTAAAAAAAGGAAATCCCTGCTGGTTTGTTTACTAACAACTAATTTGTCATTACCTCTTTCCCCTGCTTGTGAAGATCATTACTACTACTATTCAAAACATTTTTCAAGGAAAATGACTTAGCCTAAGTTACTCACATATGGCTTAAAATAAATTTATGAGATTCGTAGCCCAGGTTAAACTGGAACTTGTTAGAGTCCAAGGATGGACTCAAACCCAAGTGTGTTGCTGTGTCCAACTTTTAATATCTGCCCGGACAGGGGGTTGCTGGGAGAGAAGGGACTGGAACCCAAGGACGTGTACGTGCTTGGCAAGCATTTTATCACTCAAGTACATCCCCAGGCCTTATTTTACTTTAAAGCAGAGTCGGTATACAGCTCGTCATCTTAAAGCACCAAACATTAATAGCTGTAAAAAGGAAAACAAAACACAAAGGTGTACATGTTGTCGGGCGGGGGTGGGGCTGTTCTAAGGAAGGTAATAAGACTTTTCCCCCTAGTTTTCTTTAGATCAAGTCTAAACAATTTATAAGATTTGCAGGGAAAAGCCAAAGCCCGGCGCGTTCTAGGGAGATCCTCTGTTATTGCTTTCTGCTCCCGGCTCTGAAACTGTGTCGTCCTTCAAGTGAAGACGTAACCTACGAACTACAAAAATCCATTGTTAGTGTGCGCGTTTGGGTCAGTCTTAACCCCTTTCCGTCATACTAGGACCCACTTCCGGCCTAGAGCGCGGAAGCCCTTGCTGCGCATGCGCGTCGGCCACAGCCTCTCAGAAGTCGAGAGTGTGCTGACGTCACCGCCAGTCTGGCTCGTTCGGAGCCGGCGGGAATTTTCAAAATGGGAGCACAGAGGCGCCGCCCAGGCCTCCGGAGGTACCGGGGGTACCTTTCGGTGGCGTTGGCGGCGTCGCCAGTGGCGGCGGCATAGACAAGGCATCCTGATGGGCGCCAAGACCTGCTGGCTTCTCGGAGCGCTGCCTCGGAGGGACTGCGAGAAGGCCGAGCCCCGGGCGCCGGCGGCTCGGGAACATGGCGGCGTGCATCGGGGAGAGGATCGAGGTGAGGCAGGCGGGCGCGGAGCTGAGGGAAGGTCCGAGTGAGGCGGGCTCTGGTATTCGGGGACCGAATGAGCTGAGGTGAACCGGGCGCAGTGCTGAGGGGAGAACCGCATATGGCTCGGTACAAACACATGTGAGGCGGGTCGGGCGAGCGGGCGCAGGCTGAGGTACGATCTGGCTAAGGCTCTCACTGGTGCTCAGTGACACTGTAATGCAGGGGTGCAGTGGGCAGGCGCAGTGGTGGAGCGAATTGTGGAGAGACTGGCGAAGCGGCCCGCCCCTTGGAGCCCCGCCCGGAGGGGAGCGCCTGGTACCCAGCAGGTGTGTCTCCAGCTGTGGGCCCCGCCCGGTCCCGGTCCCTTAGCGTCGGGTCCGCACTCCCGCCTCCAAAGCCGCGCTCCGCCTGCCCCCTCCCCGGGGATGGCGGTTACCGTGGCGGGAGCTGCGGCGGGAGTCTAGTGGACCGGAGAAGGGACCCGAGCTAACCAGCTTATTAGTCCTTTGCCTTCATCCGGGAGGGAGCTCCGAAAAGCTCTTCGAGCATCAAGATGCCTTCCACCCCAGACACCTGCATCATCGAGGTGTGGCAGCTACTTGAACCTTGTCCCATTTTCCCTCTGACCCATTTTTCATTCCAGTTCCTACCCGAATCTCTTTTTTTCTAGTGCTGCGGTTCCTCACTTGTAATCTTTAATTTTTTTAAAGGACTTTAAGGTTGGAAATCTACTCGGTAAAGGCTCATTTGCTGGTGTCTACAGAGCTGAGTCCATACACACTGGTTTGGAAGTTGCAATCAAAATGGTAAGAATATATTATTGTTTCTTCGGTAGTCTGCAAGGTCCTAGAGAGCAATAGAGGCATGCTATTTAAAATGTCCCACTCTTTATCTACTAAAGACTGCACCTTGCCACCCTGCCGAATGTGTGCATGTGTAATACATTGCATAATCAAAAGACAGTGCTGTTAAGTGTAGCATCTGAATTTAAGGACATTTAAGAGATTCTTAACCTTGCTTAAGTGAAGTTTTTATACTTTACTAGTGTTCAGGAGACCAGTACATTTTGTTGCTATGAATACTTAAGGTAATGGGAAGCAGTCAGCAGTTTATTTATAATAATAATATGCTCATGTGTGGCTGTAACAGTCCAAGAATACCATTATGGTCAGCCTATAATCCCAGCTCTGAAGAGTTGGAAAAGGGGGAATCCTAAATCCAAGGCCAACCTCTGCTGTCACCTAAATGTATTGAAAATGTACTCTACTAGGTGCAAGGGGGAACACAGATAAGAGTAAATTGACCTCAAAACTATATATAAAAAAGACTTAAACAATTATAGATTGTTTGAGCTTTTGTCTGGGTTTAGGGGTATAGCTGGGTGGTAGAGTGCACAGGACTCTAGATCAAGCCACAGAACGATAAAAGTCAAATAAATTTGGCCTCTTATTTTTAGATAGATAAAAAAGCCATGTACAAAGCTGGAATGGTACAGAGAGTCCAAAATGAGGTGAAAATACATTGCCAGCTGAAACACCCCTCTGTCTTGGAGGTAAGATACAAGGTGTATTAACGTAGTTAAGGAAAGCTGGGTGTCTGTGGAACTGACTGCACCCTTTCTGTTTTAGCTCTATAATTACTTTGAAGATAACAATTATGTATACCTGGTATTAGAAATGTGCCACAATGGGGAAATGAACAGGTATCTAAAGAACAGAATGAAGCCTTTCTCGGAAAGTGAAGGTGAGTGTCTTTTGGGGGTTGGGGCGTGGAATTTGTCTCTCTCTTTTTCTGTTTCGTAAAACTTGGCTTTTCAATGTGTGGTTTTGAAAAATGTGCTATTTTATAATCATAAAACTTTTGTTGAGGCAAGGATTCTTCTATTTAGCACTGGCTGTCCTAGTATTCACAATATATACGAGGCTGGCCTCAAAGTCACCAAGAGCCACCTGACTCTGCCTCCTGAGTGCTGGAATTAAAAGTGTTAGCCACGAGACCCAGCTTAGTAATACATATTTAATTTTATCTTTTTTTTTTTTTTCCGCATGTATTGTGTTTTTACCTGCCTGTGTGTCTGTACACTGTATGTGTGCCTGGTGCTCAGGGAGTCCAGTGGAAGACATTAGAGCCCCTGAAACCTGATTGTGAGACACCATGTGGGTGTTGGGAATCAGGTCCTCTGGGTGATGAGCTAGGACTCTTATCCACTGGGCCATCCTCTCAGCCTCAACAATTTCTTTTTTTTTAAGGCATGTGTATGAATGTGCCTTGCTATATGAGTATGTGCATGTAATATAGGTAGGTGTCCCTGCCCATGGAGGATTAACATGGATGCTGGGAATAGAGCTTGGGTTCTTTACAAGAATAGTATGTATATTTTTTAAAAAAGCCACAGATAAAACTATTTTAAACTAAAAACATCCCCACAAAAGCTGGTATTTATAAATAAGGTATTACAAAAGTAGAGAAATTTGTAAGCCTTCTGTTCTCTAAAAACAAATTTAAATTAAATCATTAGTAACAATTTATAATAAATCCTTTCAAATCTGGAAATCTACTTAGAATGTCTTTGACTAACATTTGCAAATAAACACTGAGAACATTTACTATATCTGAAATGCAGAGAACTATGCTTATTAGCTTATTACTCAACTTCTGAAAGTATGGAGTGATTCAGACTCCCCAGATAATGTATCTTTACAATGCAGATTTTTAAATGAACATAGCAACAAGTTTTTTTTCCACATATATTTTTCTATGGAATACAAAATGAATTTGTCCCCCCATTTTCTCAAATCAGAGAAGCTCCATATGCTGTTTAACTACTGTTTAGGGGTTTGTTTGGTTGGTTGGGTTTTTTCTTCCACACTACAACTAATACTGCAGATAGAGCTAAGTGGATGCTGATAGGTTTTTGTTTTTGATATCCGTGGATCCATTTGTATCTTGTGTGTTGTAGTCAGAGGTTAACTCTAGGGAGTTGGCCATCTCTTTGTGTCTGTGTAGGTTTTAGATATCAATTCAGGTTGTCAAACTTGGCTGCAAGCACCTTTAAGTGCTTACCTGTTATCACACTGGCCTGATAGATCTTTTTATACATTTAAGTCTGTTGGGTAGCAGTTGTTAACAAATACTAAACTGTAGAAACATTGATAACTTCTCTCAGATTCCACTGTTAATAGTTAATTCTGAGGAAATAATACAAACTGGAGGGGTTGGGTTCCATACATGCAGATGTTGGTTCCTGTATTTTTTAAAATGCTTTGTAATTTTTTTATAAACATTTTATTAAGAATACTTATAAAGAAAAAAATTATCTGCTAGACTGAACTAAACTTAAAAACTTATATATAACCAAAGATGCACTCTCCTCCCACCAACAGAGTTTACGATAAAGATGAAAATAAAATGTCTGCAAAGTGTATGACTGATAAGTTTGGGGCCGTAATTCAGTGCTAGCACGTTTAATTCGGCACATATGCACGAAGCCCCAGGCCTGCTTTCCACTGACAAACTTGTGTGTAGTGCAGATAACTAAAAACTCGTATTGGAAAATTAAAGTGTTCTTAAAGGGGAAGGATAATCAAATAAGAAACTAGAGATATAAGCAGACTATTTACTAAGGAGAAAGCTCAAATAGCTAATAAACATGAAAGATGCATAGACTCAGTGGTGCTCATGAGGGTCCTAACCAAAATAATGGACCAGTTCCACGTAAAGGCTAACTTACCGAGGTATGAAACTAATACATTTTTATATTTTATGACCGTGTGCGTGCGTGTTTGTGTGTGTCACAGAGAAACTCAGATAACACAAAAAGTAAGCACAAGAATGTTTATTTTTATATTTTTTTTTAAATCTTGAAACATCAGAAATTACAGTAATGTCCAATGGCAATTAAGTAAAAATTTTAAAAATCTGATATTGTTGTAGAAATAACTTTGAAATATGCTAAAGAAGGAAAAGTAATGGAACTACTTTGATACCATTTTTTTAATATTTTGAAAGCATTATGTGTCTGTAGCTTTATATGTAGTTATATAGAAACATATAAGAAGTATATAAAATGTTTACAGTGAAGGCTGCATGTAAAGTTCTTGCCATGCAAGTGTGAGAACTGGGGTTTGGTCCCCGGCACTCATGGAAATGCTTGGGTAGACTTGGCAACCTGCTTATTGTACTTGGCACTCAGGAACTAGAAATAAGAGTCCCCCAAGCAGCTCGCTAGCTAGACTACTGGAATAACTGAGTTCTGGATTCAAGAGGCTTGCCTCAGTCTGTAAGATGGAAAGTAATCAAGGAAGGTGACCTCTGGTCTCCATGCACACATATCTACTCACACATAAGTCAGCATACATGTGTCAAAAAGAAAGGCTTATGCTAAATACTTTGGGGCAAAGTTTGGGAAGCATTAAAGAAATAGACTTTTGTTTTACAAGTGATATATTTATGAATTTTTTGTACAATTTTTAAAAAATTGTTGTGGATATCTAGTTACCTAGTTATTCCAAACTAGTATAAAATTTGGCTTTTCTTAACTCATAAGTTAGAAAAAGCAAAGATTAAAAGGAGTGCCTAGTTTTCTTAAGGGGAATTAGATAGTGCTATATTTAGAGTAGTGTTTTAGCTGGTCAAAGCTAGGATTTTAATACTCTGGCATGTATACTAGGTTTTATCGAGTATTCTAAACACTAGATTTCCCAGAAGTTTTGAATTGTTAAGTGTTTTGGTTTTTTTTCCCCCATCTTCACAGCTAGGCACTTTATGCACCAGATCATCACAGGAATGTTGTATCTTCATTCTCATGGCATATTACACCGGGACCTCACACTCTCTAACATCTTACTTACGCGGAATATGAACATAAAAATTGCTGACTTTGGGCTAGCAACGCAATTGAATATGCCCCATGAAAAGCACTATACACTGTGTGGGACTCCTAATTATATTTCACCAGAAATTGCAACTCGAAGTGCACATGGACTTGAGTCTGATATTTGGTCATTGGGCTGTATGTTTTATACATTACTTATTGGAAGACCACCTTTTGATACTGATACAGTCAAGAACACATTGAACAAAGTAGTATTGGCAGATTATGAAATGCCAGCCTTTTTGTCACGAGAGGCCCAGGACCTTATCCACCAGTTACTTCGTAGAAACCCAGCAGATCGGTTAAGTTTGTCTTCCGTGTTGGACCATCCTTTTATGTCACGAAATCCTTCAACAAAGAGTAAAGACTTGGGGACTGTAGAAGACTCAATGGATAGTGGGCATGCCACACTTTCCACAACAATCACAGCTTCTTCTGGTACCAGTTTGAGTGGTAGCCTACTTGACAGAAGAAGATTTTTGGTTGGTCAACCACTTCCAAATAAAATTACTGTATTTCAAAAAAATAAGAATTCAAGTGACTTTTCTTCAGGAGATGGAAGTAATTTTTGTAGTCAATGGGGAAACCCAGAACAAGAGACTTATAATAGGGGACGGGGAAGAGTAATTGAAGATGCAGAAGGAAGGCCACATTCTCGATACCTTCGCAGAGCTCATTCCTCTGATAGATCCAGCCCTTCTAATCAGTCTCGATCAAAAACGTCCTCAATAGAACGGTGTCACTCAGTAGAAATGCTTTCAAAGCCCAGAAGATCACTGGATGAAAATAAACACAGGTATTTACCCACTAACAGCAATGTCAATGTTTTTAACTTCCTTAAAGACAAAGCAGCCAGTAGTTGTGGATCTTTTGAAAGACCTTATAATGGCCAAGCAGTAGAAGTATAATCTTTCAAAAGCATTCTGATAAACATTGTATTGGCACACATACAAAACTACATCTAAACAAGGTGGTAGTATAAAATCCCTAGGTGTTTGTTTCCCTTACAGAAATAGAAATAGAATTACAGGTTTGATCCAGATGTGGTAGGACATGTCTGTATACTCCTAGAACTTGGGAGGTTCAGGCAGAAAAGATCATGCAGCTCAGTCCAGTCTACATGACAACAAGTTCTAGGCTTGTCTGTTTTCAAAACAAAAAGGAGGGTTTTAGGTTTTAAGTTGTTAATGTTGGAAATGGTCTCTTAAGTGCATGTATAATGGTCTCTTAAGTGTATCTTAAGCTGGTTAGATAGAGCTCAGTGAGAAAACAGTGACTTAGCACATACAATATCCCCATGTCAGTCCGCAGCACTGAAAAAAAAAAAAAAAACAAAAAACTCATGTTCATGAGTGTGTTTAAACTTTCAGGTTAGCTTGTTATTTGGAGCATTCTCTAGCAGAGTATACCATTTGTTGAACAAGTCTGATCACTAAAGGACTAATAGTAGCTGTGATACTGACTGCTTATGATATGAACACAAATTTTATTGCCTAATTGTAGTTTTGTGTGTGATCCTTTAATGTTTGGATTATAAGCTTATAAAGGGATAGTAGGCATACAGTGGTGCCATCTAGAGTGCCGTGGCATTTTGGTGGAGGAGTTTTAGAGATGCTTATACAAATACTGTTTTCTATAGTTATTCTAAAATTTCAGATATTTAAATCTCTTCTAAGGATTCTGCCTTAAAATGTTTAGGGACTAGGAATTCTCTAACAAACATATATTCAGCATGTATGTATGTATGTAGCCCTGGGTTCTGTCCTTAACCTTTCCTTCCAATAATTGGTTTATGGGATTTTTTTCCCCTTCTTTAGTTCCAATCATCATTGTCTAGGAAAAACTCCTTTTCCATTTGCAGACCAGACACCTCAGGTGGAAATGGTACAGCAGTGGTTTGGGAATCTACAAATGAATGGTGAGTTTTTAATGGAGTATTTAATTAAAACGTAATGACCTGGAACCCGCAAACATTGCAGGTTTCTACTTCTATCTAAGAAAACCATTGCTTGAGATTTGGAATATTTACACTTTCTACTCCTTAATATTTAATGTATATAATTAGTTTAAGTTTTCATTATAAATAGGAAGAAAGCTATCTATACGTGAACAAATTGTACACAGAACTTGGTTTGCATGGCTCCTCTGATTAGGCAGAAGAACCAGGCTTCTCAAGTAGTCCTAGCTTAGGCTACATATGTGGTGGCGCCTTCTATTGCTCTGCTGATGCCCGTGTCAAAAACAGCTGTTATTGGTGCACATAAAGTCACCAAAAGATGCTTAACTTTACTTGTCAAAAGCTGATGTGAAAATTTTAGTCCTTATGTTGAAACCTAAACGTTTTAAGCAGGTGTCTCTTGGTCATTAATAATGTAGAGATTAAGTGTCCCCCATTAATGACTGACACTCACAGAAGGTAGGTGGGAAATAACAGTGGGAGAAGAGAATTACTAGAAGGTGGCATCTGGAGGAGGAGATCGTGTTTCACCAAACACTGTTGTCTGTGGAGTGCTGAGGTGTGGCTCTCAGTAGGCAGAGTTGTTAGGAGTCTGCTTTCCTTCTCAAGAGACATGTTTGAGTTTCACAAGTCTAAAAAGAAATTAATCTGACCTTATATACTTGGTTGGTTGGTTTGGTTTTTTAAACTATAAAACTGCCCTATATATTTAGTCTGCATTCTTGTACTTATTTGTTTACGGGTTATTTTTATTTGGTAATATGGGCTTTTCTGAGATGGGGAAAAAAACCTTTTATATAATAATTTAGCCATTCTGATTTTAAAGTATTTTGCTTGGTACAAAATATTTTTCCTTATAATGAGAAAGTGAGGACAAGAAGCTTTACAAGTTCTAGAATAGAATAAATTGTGATGGAAATTCTGAGAGTTTAATACTGAAAAATTAGAGTTCTATATAACTGATCATTTAAGGCCTTTGAAAAAAATAATAGCAGCAGGGTGTGGTGGCCCGTGCCTTTAATTAGACCATTTGGGAGGCTGAGGCATAGGGATCATGATTCATAACTTCAACACGAGCTAGACAACATAAGTGAGACCCTGTCTCAAAAAAGAAATAAGATAATTACAGTTTACCCTAGAAAGTTTCATGTAATTAAATTATTTATATGTAGGTACAAATACATTTGTAATATTAATTATTATGGATACTAAAGATAGTTTTGGGGTTTTTTGGGGAGGCCTTATTTTGTAAGTGGAGATGGGATAAACAGTCCTTGGCTTTAAAAAGATTTACATTTTTTTTTTTTTTCCATAGACTGCGACTTTTGATGAACATTGACTTAGCTTTGAATGAGTAACAACTTTTTGCTTCGATTGTTTCTTTAACTACTTTTGTTCTTATTTAAAAAGTTTAGAGCTCATTTTCTTAATAGCTTCTTTATAAGGTATATAATAATGTTATATATAGTAAATAATGTTATATAGTAAACTAGTTATTGTGGAAGAAATTTGTATGTCTTTCATCTTGAGATAATTACATCTTTCCCCCACTTAGCAAGAACAGCTACAGTTTACTGATTTAAATAAAGAGACTTCGAAATACAATACATGAATGTTTTATAACTGACTTTTTCTGTTGTTTAAAAAAAGTGCTGCTGTAGAGCTGGGCATGGTGCACATGCCTTCAATCTCAGCATCTCAGCAATCTCAGCAAGAGGTGGAGGCAGTCCATCTCTTGTGTTCAAAACCAGCATAAGCTACATAGTAAATTCCAGGACAGCTAAGGCTACATAGAAAGACCTTTGCCCCTCCAAATGCTATTATAATCAGCACATTATGCTACAGTTTACTAAACTGCTTTTTAATGTATGTTTTAGCTCATTTAGGAGAAACTAATGAGCACAACACCATTAGCCCAAACAGAGAGTTCCAGGAGTCTCCAGATTTGCAGGACACGTTAAGAAATGCTTGGACTGATACAAGAGCCAGCAAGAATGCTGATACTTCTGCTACTGTTCATCCGGTAAAGCAGCTGAGTACCATGAAGTACATGACTGCACATCACCATAACCCTGAGATCATGCAACAAGAGCCGGCCTTACATCCTCATTCTCAACAAAGCAAGAGTAGAAGTATGGAGTCAGCACTGGGCCACCAGAAACCTACCTTAAGAAGCATTACATCTCCTTTGATTGCTCACAGATTAAAACCAATCAGACAGAAAACCAAAAAGGCTGTGGTATGTCGGTTATTTTTCTAAGTTACTATTTGATGTTTTCTTTAGAATAAAATTCTTGAGTGTGATCTTTTTTATTTTTATGCTATCTCTGGAATTTGAGGTATTCTATAAACAACATGAGGGGGAGAAATTGAACATTCATGGAAAATAGCATAGTTTCTCTCTGATTTTAAAGAGGTAATATTTGAAGATAGTTTCTAGTAGGTAATCCAGGACTGCCTTGGAAGTGTCCTTCTGCCTCATGAATGCTGAGATTGCAGGTGTGTACCCTAGCCTGGTACTCCCTCTAGCTTTATAAGAATGGCAAGTTGATTCTGATAAAGTTTGGAACTCTTAAGTTAATAATGCTTTTTAATGTGTTTATTTTGAGTCTGTTTTACGTGCATATATTTATAGGCACTCCATGCCTATCTGGTACCCAGGGAGGCCAGAAAAGGACATTTAAGTTCCTTGGCGTTGGAGTTATGAGTCAGTTATGAGAACCGTGCAGTTCTGGGAACTGAACCAAGAGCCTCTATAAGAGCAGTAAGTGCTCTTAACCACTGAGCCACCTCTCTAGACCCTACATTATATTTAAAAATTAGTTAAATAAAAATATTTTAAAATAATATTGTCTATATACTGTATTTACTATTTTATTTATATTTAAAGCTGGTGAGTTGACAGTTAATATTAGCCCTTTGGTTTAGCTTTAGTTTCTACATTTAATTTCATTTCGAGTCAAGAGTAAGCTAGAAAATAGAGCTTTTAGAAAAAATGAGAAGCAATATATATACACTTCTGTGCTTAGAAGTTAATGAGCATATGTGAAGACGAAATAATTTCTTTGTGATTCCATCTTGATCCTACTTGTTCTTTGTTTCCTATGCCATCCAGTCTTGCCCAGTTTGGCTCCCATTGTCTTCAGCATCCTTGTTCCCCACCCTACCTTCTGCTTGCTTTTTGCTCATTGGTTAGCATTTCACACTTGATTACACTCTCACCTTTATGCCTTCTGGCTCACAGCTGCACCCAAGTATATCTCTATTCTAAACTGCCAACGTGAAGCAGCAGTTGGATTTTGTTATTTCTGCTATGGTTGAGTACTTTTCCCTTTTAAGTATTATGTGCCAGAAATGTTCTAAAAAGCAACATTTTGTTGATTGTTCCGTTTCTCTAGGTGAGCATCCTTGATTCAGAGGAGGTGTGTGTGGAGCTTCTGAAAGAGTGTACATCTGAGGGACATGTGAAAGAAGTTCTTCAAATATCTAGTGATGGGACTAAGGTAGTATACTAAGTTTAGTAACTTGTAACTTCAGGTGTGGTTTTGAACGTTTGGTATTCGGTTCTATTGGTTTACAATATGATATTTAATCTATCTTTGGAATTTTTAAACTGAAAAATAAAAATAATTATTACTAGTAATAAATTTAAATTTTTAGCTTAAAATACTTTATTACTTTTAGAAACTATTTTAATATTTTTCCTTAAAATTAATGTTTAGCATAAAATCTTGTATACTTTTTGGTAACAAACAGTAATACTTAATGGCTATAATTGGAAGTTTTTTGTTTTTTTGTTTTGTTTTTTTATTAAACAGATCGCTGTTTATTACCCAAATGATGGAAGAGGCTTTCCTCTTGCTGATAGACCACCCTTGCCTACTGACAACATCAGTAGGTACAGCTTTGACAATTTACCTGGTATGTACATAAGCAGGAGATGGATTGAGATCATAGGTTTATATATTCATTCGTATATTCTGTTTGTTGGATATAGTAAGTTGTAACTACCTTGGTTTCAGTCAGGCTACCAGTCAAGTTTATGTACTTAGTGTCTGGGAAGATCTTGTGTATCTTACTAATCTGTTGTTTATGGTGTATTACCATGAACCTCTTTCTTAAGTAAAAACTAGCTTGGAAGTAACATCAAGCCTGTGTTCTTGCTTAGTTATTGGTCTATCCAGAATCATCAGAATTTTACTATAAACTGTCTAGTTTTTCACATTTGAAATGAAAATAATTTATAAGTGTTGGTAACTGTCTCCTAGAAGTGAAAGCTCCAAGAAGCTCTGAATTGGAAAAGTAACTACTGAATAGCACATCTTGGTTGAAATAACTTTCAGAAAGAAGGAAGCCTGTCTAACCTTACAAGGGAGTAGAACATAGGTGTAACTGTATGTGTAGTTGACTCTTTCTTCCTTAATATTAGGTATATTTTTTCTCTTTAGAAAAATACTGGCGGAAATATCAGTATGCTTCCAGATTCATTCAGCTTGTAAGGTCTAAAACTCCCAAAATCACTTATTTTACAAGATACGCTAAATGTATTTTGATGGAAAATTCTCCTGGTGCTGATTTTGAAGTTTGGTTTTATGATGGTGAGTGTACTACATGTGATCCAAAGTTAATTGCTGTACCCTGGAGCTCATCGGTAATACCTGTGTGATCTAGTCCTTGTTCTCTGCTCAGCTGCGGTATAAACTGCATGAAAAGCAATATCCCATATCTTACTTTGAAACCCACACGCAAGTTTTGACAGCTAAAATGTGGCAAAAGATAGAGTTTACTAGACAATCTCTTAGAGGATTCTGTAAAGTTGATTTGGCTTTACCTGTCTCTCTCCATGAAGGGTTCCCATGTATACATGCAGCACATGATTACATCTGTCCCTGCTACTCTGTATAAATACCATGCCTTTGTGTGGAGTCAGATCATATATAGGCTGAGAAAGGAAATGATGGCTTACATTTGTGGAATATTGAGTACCATTTTACCAATGGTCAAGAATTGACCATTGAATGGAAATGTAATGAATTTAATGTAATGTAAACAACCTGTCAGCCATTGTATACTAATATAATAATTAAATATCAGGATAATAAAAGAACTGATAGCAAATGGTTTTCTACTTAATTTTCAGGAGCCAAAATACATAAAACAGAAGATTTAATTCACATAATTGAGAAAACTGGGATATCTTACACTTTAAAAAATGAAAATGAAGTTACCAGCCTGAAAGAGGAAGTAAAAACATATATGGACCATGCTAATGAGGTATGTACCTGTTCTTGATCTAGGTAACAATCACATGTTAAAGCAGTGAGCTGCTGACAGAAGGCAATGTTCTCTGTGGTAGGGTCACCGTATTTGCTTGGCACTAGAATCTGTTATCTCTGAAGAGGAAAAAGGAAGCAGAGGCTCTTCATTCTTCCCAATAATCGTAGGACGGTAAGAGCTTAAAATTCCTAACAATGGCTAAAATGTTTAAGACTGAATCTGGTCACTTCCACGTAAATGATGTTTAGAATTGCACCATGGTTGACACCCCATAATCCTGGCACCTACAAAACAGAGTCAGGAGGAATTGGAGGCCACTCTATCTCAAAACAGCTGTAAGAGCCAATGAGATGGCTTGCTGGTTAAAAGTGTTTGCCTACTAACCTAAGCTTGATCCCTGAACCTAACATAAAGATTGAAGGAGAGAACTTACTCCAGATTTCATTTTCTGAACTCCAGGAACACTCTGGGCATATATGTGCCTATATTCTCACACCATTCACACAGACATACATGATAATAAAATTCAAATTGAAAAATTTCAGGAGCCACACCATTAATGTAGTGGCCCACACCATTAATTTCAACACTGCATTGGCAGAAACAAGTGGATCTCTGTAGTGAGTTCCTGTGTCAAACACAGACAGACACAACTAACTAAATAAGTGCTTCTCTCTATATTGAAAAGCTTTAGGGGACCTGTATCAGGATATTTCTCTTTTCTTCAGGAAACCTGCTAATACTAGTTCACCTAAAGCCTTATCAGCACCTCCTGTGGACCCAGGCTACTCGAAGGGAGAGCAAGCACCATCGAGCAGATTGAGCATGAATAGTGCGGCTTTCCCAACACAGTCACCAGTACTTAATCCTTCTGTAAGTAAATATGTATCGTCACATGCTTTAGACCCTGAAGTGAGTGCCTGGTGCCCTTTTATAAAGTGAGGCTGTGGGTTAGAGGTATATTTCAGATGTAAAATAATATGCTTAAGGCCCATAGGTTAGATTCCAGCACCACCCAGAAAATAAAACATCACTTACTGTTTCAGCCTCACTGAGCTACTCTGCCATATGTCTGCCTGAATAAACTAAAGCTCCTTACACATACTACCGGTTGCCTCATGGTTCACGGTCAAATAATTAATTTCCTCTGCGAACTGTCGTATCAGTAAAGACTGTATGTAAATATACAAGAATACAGCTCGCAAGAAACTAGTGTATGTATATGTACTCATGCATATGCACAATCGCCGACGTTAGCTACAAAAAAAAAAAAATCAAGAAATTTACTAAAATGAAAACAGAAGACATGATTTGACCTTCCTTTTCATTTTTATTTTGAGTAATGAGGTTGGTATTTTTAGAATTTTTGTTTTGAGAAAACTTAAAATCATGAAGCAGTCTTGTACTTTTACTAAAGTGGTTTATGGATGTGCTAAGGAATATCTTCTCTCCCTTACGGTTTAAAGACTGTGACAGTTGAAGGACTTGGCCACACAGCCACTGCCACGGGAACAAGCGTCTCTTCAAGTCTTCCTAAATCAGCACAGCTTTTGAAATCTGTTTTTGTGAAAAATGTTGGTTGGGCTACACAGGTGAGACATTTCTAAGAAAGCCAGTTTTCTTACTGCAAACCTCTTGATTAAACTATTAACCCAATGATATAAATTATTTTAACAACTTCTCTTTTCCAGGGAGAGAGAGAGTGTGTGTAATTTTTTTTTTTTTTTTTTTTTTTTTTTTTTTTTTACATTGGTTGTATTGCCAGAAGCTTTAGCTTTTTCTAATTGGTGTATATCAAAAGCTCCTGATGTGATATGAGATGTGGATGACGCCATAAGGGTTGTGCAGAATAGAGAATGATGTCTCAGGCATTTGAAAAGGTAGAAACTATATCAACGTTGAATTCAAATTTGTAGTTTCATGTCAGTGATTATACCTTTACATTGTGTTATGACCTCGCAAGGTATGAAGCATTGAGACTTTGGCACGTATATTTTTACTTTACAGTTAAGTAAATTTCACTCTAGTACTTCTTGGTGCTTGGTGACATTTGTTGAGAACTGCCTGTTGAGCAGTCCTATTTTTCAAATACAATGGCACCAAGTTTATCCCCGATGCTAGCTACCGTTTTAAAGACAATAAAATCACAGTCCTTTATGGTAGATTGATGTGCATAGTCCAGCAGTGTGTGTAAATATGGTTTGGTGTAAATACAGGACTGTGTCTGGTGGCCATGATGTTTTCTTACCTACCATATGCTTTTCCATTTATAGCAGCACAAAGACAAGTTTCAGTGGAGATAACACAGGGACGATTTTGTCATTTCTTAGACCTATCTTGGAAGAAATGCTTTAATGGGGGAAAACAAAACCCTAATTCAGTTAGCCACTAGAGGAATGATCTGAAGAGGAAGGGGGAACATGAATATTTTCAATACTAAGATCTTTACAAACTCCAGTTTGTAGATACTGGCAGCAATTTTTTTAAGGCTGTATTGGGTCTGAGAGTTATCACACAGGCCTAGAATCTTGGTATTTAGGAAGCAGAAGGAGGAGTTCAGTCAGTGCCAGTAAGGGCTATGTAGTGAGTGAGACCCTATCAAAATGTGGGGCTGGAGAGATGGCTCCATGATTATGAACACTTGGTGCTCTTGTAGAGGATCCAAGTTATTCCTACATGGTCTGTGATTCCAGTCCTAGGGGATCCGATACCCTCTTCTGGTGTTGTGAGCAAGTTGTACAGAAGTACAATGTACAAGAAAAATACCCAAGCACATGAAAAATAAAATAACTGATGTGTGCTTTTAATCCCAGAACTCTTAAGGTGAGGCAGGTAGAACTCTGAGTTCAAGACCAGTTAGTTCTATATAGAGAGACACTGTTTCAAAAAGGTGGGGGAACCCCAAACACTAAACAAATGAATAAAGCAAAACTGTATAGAACACTTTTTAAGTGAGCCCTTAAAAAACGTCAAGCTGTCTTCTGTGTAGTTATTTTCTATGCTGCTTGCTTTTCTAGCTAACTAGCGGAGCCGTGTGGGTTCAGTTTAATGATGGGTCACAGTTGGTTGTCCAGGCAGGAGTATCTTCCATCAGTTACACATCACCAGATGGTCAGACAACTAGGTAAGCTCTTACAGCACTGGGTGGATTCAGTGCTTTCTTTCATTTTGCTTCCTTTGTGCTTGAAATAAATGAGTTAATAAACATAATATTTTAATAATTTACTTACACTGTTCATTATTTTTAACTAACTGTTCATAGCCTTTAATATAAATGCAGTGATTATATGAATAATCTACCCATAATCAACACAAGTGATAGGATTTCTCTGTAACCCTTATCATTCAGTGACCTAATTAGGTTGATTGTTTTCAGAATGAACTTATAAAAAGTAAAATAAATTATTTACTTAAAAGAACATGGAGGGGCCAGGTATGGTGGTATATACGTTTAATTCTAGCACTTGAGAGGCAGAGATAGGTGGATTTTTTTGAGTTCAAAGCCAGCTTGATCTACATAATGACTTCCAGGCCAGCTAGGGACTATACAGTGAGACTCTGACTCAAAAACTAAATACAAAAAGGACATGGAGGGCTGAAGAGATGGCTCAGTTGCTTAAGTATTTGCTTTGCAAGCCAGAGGACATTTGTTCAGGGCCCTAGCACCCATGAAAAAGGCAAGACAAGGCACTGTACACTGTACTGGGGAACTGGGGACAAGAGGATTCTTGGCTCACTGGCAACCCAATCTAGTCAAATAGGTGAACTCCAGCTTCACTGAATAACACTGTCTGAAACTGAAAGGTAGAAAGTGATTGAAGAAGACACCTAACATTGACCGCTGGCTGGATGTGGTCGTGCACATATGGTTAACAGGAGTTTGAGATCATCCTTGGCTACATAACCATCCAACCTGGATTATATGAGACCCTGTCTCCAAAAAGTCTAAATTAACTAAATAAACTTGGTTATTTTTCCCAAATAAAAGTTGTGTCTTTTAAAAAGCCTTGTTAACAATTTGGTTTTTATTTGTGCTAAGCATTGAACCTCAGGCCTTGTGGATGCTATGTAAGCCCTCTGTAACAGACTTGTACAACCCAGCACTGACAGACAGTTTTGAAGGCAAACCATACTAGTCCTCCCAATATACAGGTGCTGTCTCTGGGTATTCAACAAATGACAGATCAAAGTATTTGTTTAAAAAAACTATGCTTGTACACAACCATCAAACAAAAGTGTTTTTGAAAGAAGCAAACTGGGCATGCCTCAGTTGATTTGGAATTAGTAAGTGTAATTATTGTTTTCTTGATGTATCTCTTGTGCCTTTGAGTATTATGGTCCAAGTAATAAAGTTCTGTCTGTTTTTCTGCTTAGGTATGGAGAAAATGAAAAATTACCTGAATACATCAAACAAAAATTGCAATGTCTTTCTTCCATCCTTCTGATGTTTTCTAATCCAAGTCCTAGTTTTCAGTAATTTAAGCCTCAGATGTCTATATTTAATAAATGACTTTTTGGTTGGCTTTCAAGTAAGTGATTTTTTTTTAAAATTTACTTCAACTTCAGAAAGCCTTTCTGTTAAACAATTTTAATCTATACCATAAAAAATATACTAAGAAAACAATAAAATTTTAGTTACCAGATACAGTGGTCATAAAGCTAATTTTGCTCCAAGCATGTAATCCTTCAAACTTTTTATGCTTCTATGTTTGTATTGAACTAAGTTGTGTATGGCGTGTTTATTTTCTTTACTAGTAAGACATTGAGAATCATGGACAAAACATGCTATAGTTTTGCAATTTTGAATATGTAAATAATGTATAAGCAATTTGTAAACGTGTATATTTTATATTTATTTTTATAGCACTTGTGTCTGATAAGATTTTTCTGCAAATACATATTATAAAATAAACACAGTGGTAAGTTTTCCTTAACTTGGTTTATATATTTGTTTTAAGTATTAGATAAGTTACTAAAATTCATTCTTAAATTTTGTTTGCTATTTAGAAAGCATGCCATCCCCACACCCTCTTTTGAGGACGGGCTTTTATTGATTTAATCCACATGCTATCTTTTCCATCTTCCCTCTACTAGGAGTTTCTGCCTTGCCCAGGAGGGAAGAGTGTCCTGGGCAAACAGACATGGGACCTGAAGGGGGTTGGGTGATAGAGACTGGCTGCTGGGCACTCAGACAAAACACCCATCTGGGCAGAGCAAGGCTATTTATTAACTTGCACAAGCCTCACTGCCTTGCTAGAATAGGATTGGTCAAGGAGGACCTTTGTTAGCAGTTCCTACTGTGCCCTATAGGCACCTTTTGTAAGAAACCTTATTTCACCTACTAAGGTTAGAAGGATCTAAGTTGTAAGTCACCATGTTGGTTCTGAGTCTACTACAAGAGCAGTACGGGTTCTAAACTTCCCAAACCACATTAAAACTTGAGTTTTAACCTTATAAGTGTTAGACATCATCACTGAGGCTTATCATTTCACTTATGCTGAGATCTGGAAATATAATACTGTTCATATTTCCTGTATAATGAATTTATTGAGGAAGCCAGATTGAATTAATAGGTCTTTTCAGTCACTGTACTCCATCAACTTTGAACCTGATTTAAGTTCTGTGGAACCCCCCAAACTGCCTTCTGCCCCAGTGCATCTGTCCCGCCCTTTCCCAGTCCAGTCATGCTCTTACACCAAGTTCTGACAAATCCTTACCTTCTTGTTTGTTTGTTTTTTTGAGACAGGGTTTCTCTGAGTAGCCCTGGCTGTCCTGGAACTCACTCTGTAGACCAGGCTGGCCTCGAACTCAGAAATCCACCTGCCTCTGCCTCCCAAGTGCTGGGATTACAGGCATGCGCCACCACTGCCTGGCAAATCCTTCCCTTCTTAGAGAAGTTTTCTAATGCTTCTCTTCAGGTTGGATTCCTCTGGACTCTACTTGCTTATGGTTTTGTTTTGGTTTGGTTTTTTTCTTCAAGACAAGGTTTCTCTGTGTAGCTTTGGCTGTCCTAAAACTCTCTGTAGACCAGGCTGGCCTTGAGCTCACAAAGATCCACCTGCCTCTGCCTCCTACTTGTCTATCACCCTTCTCACAGCCAACCATAAGAATGTACCAGTGTCTGAGGTTCCTGATGGAAGGTAAACTTAGCAGTTACTGCTCAAGTCTCAACAAGTTCATGGGAACAGGCATGTATTCAGGTCCTTTTTATGTGTACTGAAAATATGACAGCTTAAAAATTCTTACAGTCTTGCTTTATTTAAAATGAATACTCAACAATGTAATAAAGTTACAAATAAATCTTCAACAGTAAATGGTAGCTAGATCCAAACAGTTTATCTTCATTAAATTAAAGATCATAAGTTAATTTCATTTTCATACGAGGAAAGAGCTTGTTTTAAATAGAGAAGCTAATAATCCTTGAGATGCTGTATGAAGTGACAGTACATTCAAAATAAGGAAATAATCCTTTGCTAGGTTTTCAAAAATAAAACCATCTTCCCTTTTTACTTTTTTTTTTTACTCCTTTAATATACACTATGAACAGTTTTTACCTCTCAGCTTCATCCCCCATACCTCTCACTTCCCTCACTTTGGTGATGAGGTGATGTTAGTCTAATCTCCCAGGAAGCGAGTGCCTCAAAAGAAGGTGCAGTCATTTTGCTGAGTTGTAGTATTGAATTGTAATTGAATTGTAGTACTGGATTTCAGTATTAGAATTCTAGTGCTGGGAACATCTATGTTATCTAAGATAAATGCTTCTTCACTTAGTGCACTTTTTTTTCCCAAATATTTCTGCATACCTGAGTCACAAGTGGAAATGGTTCCTCACAGTTAAGCAACTGTTAGTGTTCAGGTCAATTTTCCTGTTCTGTGAAAGTGCAGCAGTCACGAGATAGCCTCTGAAGACAAGTGACTTGTATACTTCATTCATATGTATCACAGATCAGCATCTTCAGCTCTAAGCTTGGTGTGAGAAACTACTGTGTATTACACGGGAATGTGGAGAGCTCTCATTCTCACGGGTTATCATTATTTTGTCTCTGGGCATACCACACAAAGGTGGACTTTAAGGTCAGCCGTGGCTCAAAAGATGAAAGGAAATACAGAACAGCAGGTAAGAGGATGTCCAGGGTCTGACAACAGAAACTGACTGAAGCAAAACACTGCTGTCATTTAGTGCTGATAGCTTCAGCAGACCGTACAGTATATGGTGGGGAGTTAAGATTTGAAACCATGGTAACAAAACAGGAAAACACTTCTGCATGTTTTGCAGAGATTTCCATACATATACCAGTGTTCCATTCACACAGAGGTAGAAACTGTAGTCTGATTAGTCCCCACCTGACCAGATGAGACTGTCAGAGCATCTAAGGTCCAACTGCAGTTCTGCTGCTGTGAGTGGGTCAACAGACAGGCTGCAAACAGCTGTTCCCTATCATTACTGACAAGGGGCATTAAAAGGTCAGAGTTTGCACTAGAGTTTAAAGGATTTGAAAAATAGTGATAATTTTAAGAATCCACTTGCTATTAATACCAAAAAAATTTTTTTTTAAAAAATATAACTTAAATTTCTAATATGAATTTACTAGCGCTTGAAACAAGGTAGCCCTTCTGAGAGTAGTAAAAACCATCTTGTCTCTTTAACCTTTAGAGTCAAATTCTAAATCAAAATAGACAAAGGTGCAATGAATGAATTACATGTTTTGATGGGAAGGTAATAGAATAGATTTACCATGGGCAGGAAAGAAAAAAACTAAAGTCTAATCTGGTTGTGGGCAGGCTGTAACAATTAAGGCTCAGTTTTATTTCATTAGGAAGCTCAATAATGCATTTTATTTTTTAAAAAAACTCATGAAAAAAATTTTTGTTTAGTTTTAAAAAATGAAACATTTTTAAAACTAAATGTTTTGCTCTGGTTAATTAATATAGAACTTTGTCCAGTTCCACCATAGTCTGTTGCTTTAGACAGCCCTACAGTTCACATTGAGTGCAGTTTCATACCTACGGACCATTATCCATTCATTGTTGAGTTCATGGGACTTCAGTAAGGTTTGATATGAAAACAGTTCACCTTTGATGAGGAGGTCATGACCCAGAATGTCTTTACACATCCTACCATTCAAAGTCAAGTTAGTCAGTGTTGAGTTGAAGACAGTAGGCAGCAAGTACCCAGCACAGACCCTGCAAACTTACTCCTGGATCCTCCCATATCTGACAGAAAAGGCAACGAGTCTTTTGTAAATGGCTCCTATTAGCAAGATGGTGAGCACTACTATTCCACACACAAGGCTGACTGCCCATCGTGGGCCCAAGTAAGTGTACACATGGCTGATGAACACAGGCCCAAGAATCCGTGCTGCACTTCCAGAAGTGGTTAACCAGCCCATGTATATACCCTGTAGTGAGAAAGACGGAGGACAACAGATTAATTCAGGTTTAGTTATTGTAAAATAAAAACAAACATAATCAATTACCTTTTCTTCTCTTTGAAATGTCTCTGAATACAGCAAATAAACTGGTGCTATAGGCCTGCACCCTAGTGCCTGGGAAGCAGGAGGAAATCTGTTCAGCTTCATGACAGGGCCCTGTCTCAACTGATTTAGGCTGAAGAGGTGGTTCAATGAATTAGTAGTGTTTCTCTTAAGTTCAAATGCCTGAGTTCAATCCCCTAAACTGAAATTAAGAAGCTGAATGTGTGGAGGTGGATCTGGGAGGTCTGGGGGTGGGAATAGGGTAAATATGATAAAAATGCAGTGTGAATGCTCAATAGAAATACTGAGAACAACAACAATCATGAGGCATGTGCTTGGAATCCCAGAGCTAGCAAGTTAAGAGGCAAACAACGCTTGGGTTCCCCAGGCAGCAACCAGCCTAGCCAACATACTGAGTTCTGGGCCAGGGAGTGCTGGTATTAGACATGAGTCATATGTGTGTGTACAGGTAAGGTGGTGGGGGTCTGAAGAAGGTATTGGATCCCTTTCAGCTGGAGTCAGGTCACACAAGCCGCCTGATGTGGCTGCTAGGACTTCAACTCCAATTCTCTAGAAGGCAGTAAGCACACTAAGCCATGTCTCTATTTTCTTAGTTCCCCTTTTAAAGGTGATCTTACTATATATAGTCTAGGTTTGCCTAAGAGTCACCAGGTAGCACTGGCTGGTCTGAAATTTGAGATCTTCCTGCTTCTGCTTCAGAAATGCTGGAATTATAAGCATGTGTCAGCCAGTTCAGTTTAACTTTTAAAAAATAAGATTATTGGGAGCCATTTAAATAACTGTCATTAAAAAGAGTTTGAAACATGCAGAAAATAAATAAGCGATATGATTATGAATATGTGAATGCACACACATATACAATGAAGTACAGCATTTCACTGTAAGTAAATCTCTTAAAGAATCTATGATAGACCCCTTAACTGCATAAGTAAATTGCATGGTAAAGTAATAGTTATGTAGTTATATCCTCTCTCAAAACTGTTTTTTTTTTTTTTTTTTTTTTTTGGTTTTTCGAGACAGGGTTTCTCTGTGTAGCCCTGGGTGTCCTGGAACTCTCTGTAGACCAGGCTGGCCTCGAACTCAGAAATCCACCTGTCTCTGCCTCCCAAGTGCTGGGATTAAAGGCGTGCGCCACCACTGCCCAGCTTCTTTTTAATTTTATATAATAAATATAGAAATTACTTGGTGTGTGAGCATGTGTGTGTACACGTGCTAGGGATCAAACCTGTCAGTGTATTCTAGGATAAAGGCTGTACTATACTTCCAGCCTATGAATTTTTGTGTGTGTGTCTTTGTGTTGTTTATTTTTGAGACTGGGCTCACTATATATCCCTGGCTGTCCTGGGCCTCACTATTTAAATCAGGTTGGCCTTGAACTTGCAGTGATTTTCCAGCCTCAGCCTCTTGGGTGCTAAGGTGTGTATAATCATGCCCAGCTCGGCCTCTGACATTCCAACTTGGAAATTAATTTTGAACCAGGGCTTTAGCTTAGTGGAGGAGCACTAGCCTAACGTACAAAGCCTTGGATCCAATCCTAGCACCACAAAACAAACAGTTAAAACACATACAGGTAGGTCTCAGTGTAGCACAACAGTATAAGACTATTGTGTGTCCATTCTTTGTAACTGTCTAAATCCAATTTGGCTGGCAATTTTGGTTTTCTTCTGTCTGCTTTAAGAATGAGTTTTAGAAATTTGAAGTTCAGAGATTTTTTTTCCAACGAAAATTATTTTGAGCTCATAATTATTGACATCTGAGTTCTGATTTAGCAATGTTAATCTTTCACCAGATAAATCTTACCAAACACATTACAGATTTTGAGGGGGAGGGATTAGAGACAGAGGTAGAACCTAAGTTTGGGCCTGTGAGGGATATGAGTGAGCTCCAGTCCCTGAGCCTGTCTAAAATCCTACCCCTCCCCCAAAGCCTGCTAAGCCAGCTTGTGTAAGGACAGGTCAGCAAAAGGGACCCTGGAGACTCCAAGTCACATGGTTGCAGTGCTGGCTTACCTGAGGCCTGGGTCCTAGAACTTTTGAGTACAGTGTATAGGACATGACACTGCAGGCTGGGTAGCCTATTCCAACTAGCACAGCAGCTGTCAGGAACTGGGCCAGATGAATCACTGGGGTATACAGGCACCAGGCCTGTTCAATTGGGCACCCAGTGGGCTGTTCACTGTGATCTTCTCTTGGAGAATTCCAAAGATCAATAATAATTTCCCCAAATGTAGTATTAGGGGTTGAGCTGTTATGTAAATCTGTAAGGTAAAGATAAGATAAGGTATCACTTGCTACTTCTAAAGAATGCAGGGGCCAGTGTGAAAGAACTGAAATCACCATACCTTCCCACTGTACTTTGGGAAACTGATTTCCCCAGGGGAACAAGATAAAGAAGCCGACCCATACAACCACAAATCCACCTAGGAGAATAGCACGCTCGCCAATCCTGTGAGACAGAAACACTGATTTTGAAATGAAATTTAAATATACAATTCCATTACTATAACTTAAAAAATTTAAGTGACATTGTTATATAGTTTGTTATATTTATGAATATATTGTAATGCTACATAGAATACCCCACTAAAAGCAACCAGCACCAGGCATGGAAGTGTACACTGTAGCCCAAGCGTCCAGATACAGGGCAGGAAGACTGGTAGGGAGTTAAGGCCAGCCTGAGCTACATAGTGAGTTTTAGAAAAAAACAGACTTCACTAATAAACTGATTTCAGATTAGGGGGACGGACTCTAGAAGATATTTATCTTCTCCTATAGAAAGTAGATCTTGTCAGTAACTATTAGGGGACAGAGACTCAGAGCCAGTGTGAAAAGTAATCATAGCTATATATGCATATGCTCATTTTCAACCAATAGTTTAAACCATGAAAGCTATTTACAAGCTAACAACCTGTGTTCGCCTATAAGACAAGCTGGGGATATATAGCTCAGTGGTGAGTGCTTGCCTAGCATGCATGATACTCTGGTTCAATTCCCAGCACCCAGAGAGAAAAATAAACTACATAACAGAACTCAATTTATACATGCATTTCCATAGTCACCCGGGGAATTCCTGAATGCAACCCTCACACACTGGGTTTCTAATAGTTACTTTCATAAAATTATTCTTTTAAAAAAGTTACTTAGGGGCTGGGAATAGAGTGGTAGAACATTTGCCTAGCAGATTTGAGGCCCTAAGTTCCAACTCCCAGCACCACACACACAAAGTTACATGGTAAAATAACTTTGAGGAACAATAATTGTATTTGCAATTGTGAAAATACGGTGTTTATAAGCTGAAGACCTAACTAGAAGTTCTAAAATACGTATGCCTATAATCCCAGTGCCTGGGCTCTAGAGAGGCAGGAGCATCAGGAATTCAAGAGTAGCCAGTGTACATGAGACCCTGCCTCATAACAAACTAAACACAAACACACACAATCTATGTAAATTCAGTGTGTTCTTTGAGACATGGTCTCAGTATGTAGCATGTAGGGACTACTCATGGTCCTCTTGTCTTAGCCATCAATAGAGGCTTTAATAACCAGAATCTCCCAAACTTGTTCATTCAATCTAGCAAGACGATGTTTTATGAAATACACTTAGTAATATACATTAATGACTATATAACAATAGATTAGTATACAATTATTTACTTGGTAAGGCATTCTGCTTTATCAAAGTGATGCCATAAAATATAAAAATAATTTTGCATTGTTTCGCAAACCTTGAAGAACTATAATACAGCCAAGCATGGTAGTTTATGCCCTTAATCCCTGCATTCAAAGGGCAGAGGTAGGCCGACCTATGAATTCTAGGCTAGCCAAGTGTATATAGGTCTATTCAGTGAATTCCAGGCTAACCAAAAGAGGGAAAAACAAAACAAAGCAAACCCATGAGAAACAACTTGAGAGTTGCTTTCGTAGCACATTCGTTTGTATTAGCCCTACTTTTTGGTTTTCAAAAAGATTTAAAGTAAAAGTAAAAGCATATAACTTACTTTTTGGAAAGTAATTTAACCCCCATGAAAACAAGAACTGCCTCAACACCAAAAGCAACAAGGATTATTCCATTATAGAGCACTGCCTGCTCCTGGGTCCAGGCGTACATGTCCATCGTTAATGGGGTAAGAATTCTAAAAAGAGAAGGCCATGCTTATTTAAAAGGTAGTTGCTAACTAAGAATTACTAATATAGACATTGATAATAATACCTCTAAGAATATGCAGCCATTTAAATAAGGAACACAGTTACACTGCAGAAGGCTTGCAAACAAAAGAAAACATAAATCAATTACAACCCTACCCTCCCAGCAATGACTCATAGCTACACTGTGGTTGAAACTGATCTTTATTCTTGGTGGTGCTTTTAGCTTTAAAGGTGGAACTCTGGATGACTGCCTAGCTTCTCTGTGGGACATTATGTCTATGGAGGGACCACTACTCCCTGTAAAGAGCTTGTACAATGGGAAATTTTACATTGATACCTTTTTCGAAATCAGAAATGTATTTCAGTTTTACTGGGAGTGCACTTTCTAGATGTTTTTCCCCTTGTTATTAAAAATGTGCATGTTACCAGCAATGTCACACTATCACATTATCACTAGAGTTTTCTTTCTATTTGTAGTACTTAATGTGTTTCTTTCCCTCCCTATGAACACCTCTGCCTTTATATATGGCTTTCTCCTTCCTTGCCAAGTCTATCTCTATATTCTACCATCTTCTGTTGGCTGACAAAACAGTTTATATTTTAAATGTTTTATTACAAAGAACAATATAGTATCTTGACCTTTGAATTCAGATCAGCTGATATAGAAAGCAGAGGCATGGTTTCTCCAAGGCCCACACAGTTACCACGTACCTACCAGTTCCTCTCAGGCACAGAAGCCAAGAACAAAAGGCCAGAGACACTTGCACAGCAGCAACACTCAACATGGCTGCATGGTGCCAACAGAGCTCTCATCAGCAGATGAACAGGCAGCTAAAAGTAGCTGGCACTTGCCATAAGAACTTAGGAAAGTCTGAAACACCATGACATGAAGAACCCTAAACACCTCACACTCAATGAAATGAGATGTGTGAAACCAAAATACTGAATGATGTAACTTCTATGAGGGACCTTATACAGGTCATTAGGACCTGGGGAAAGATGTGGGAGGTAACTGTGAAAGGGTAAACAGCTTGTTTGGGATGATGTAAGGTTCTTGTCATGGGTTCACAAAGTTGTGACCATACTTAATGCCACTGCATTCAACTTTTGCTGCCCTTACAAGAGGACCCAGGTTTGGTTCTAAGCACCACATGGTGGTTCATAACCATCTGTGATTCCATTTTCAGGGGACTGATGTTCTCTTCTGACTTCCGTTGGCATTATACACACACATGGTGCACATATATACATGCAGGCAAAACACATAAAACATTTTTAAAAAATAGAAATAAATCTAAAAAAAAAAAATGTTTAAACCAGTTAAAATACTGGGCCAGGTTGTACAGGTCTATAAGCCCAATTTCAGGAGGCTGGGATAGGAGTATTCCAAATTTAAGGCCTGTCTGGAGTACAGAGTGAGTTCAAAGCCAGGTTGGACAACTTAAAGTGAGCATTTGTCTCAAAATAAAATGTGAGCAGGCTGAGTGTGTAGCTCGGTAGTAAAGCATTTGCCTAGCATGCTAGAGACCCGAAATTCAATCCCCAGTATTAGAGGGGACAGGTTACTGTGGTATATTTTATGTGCTGTGTATTTTGCATTAAAAACTTTCCCTAGCTCTATGGTTTTTTCCTATGTTCATTCCCTGCCAACTGGTTGCTTGCTCTGCCTCTAGGCCTACTGTTCACGTTATTTAATCCTGTTTACAGTAAACAGAAAGCTATTGGATTACAGCTTCTGGTCTGGGCCAGCACTCTGAGCAGACCTTGGGTCTCCTCAGCCAGTCCCACAACACCCAGAGGAAGCTCCACTCCCAGATGCTCTAACATGCCAAGGATCACAGGATCACAGGAGCGTGGTCACACCAGGATCTCAGGGTCACAGAGGCAGCTTGACTCCCAGGAGCTCTGTCACACCCAGGATCTCAGGATCACAGGATCCCAGAGACAGCTGGTCTCTGAGGAGTTCTGACACAACCAGGATCACAGGAAGGACAGGCTCCAGTCAGATAAAGGGAGGGCAGGTAGCACCAGAGATAACCAGATGGCAGAAGGCAAGCTCAAGAACACAAGCAACAGAAACCAAGGTTACCTAGCATCATCAGAACGCAATTCTCCCACCATAGCAAATCCTGAATACACCATCACACTGGAAAAGCAAAACTGGGATCTAAAATCACTTCTCATGATGATGATAGAGGACTTTAAAAAGGACATAAATAACTCCCTTAAGGAAATACAGGAGAACACAGGTAAACAGCTAGAAGCCCTTAAAGAGGAAACACAAAAATCCCTTAAAGAATTACAGGAAAGCACAACCAAACAGGTGAAGGACTTGAACAAAACCTTCTAAAACTGGATCTAAAACTGGAAACAGAAACAATAAAGAAATCACAAAGGGAGTCAACCCGGGAGTTAGAAAACCTAGGAAAGCAATCAGGAGTCAGAGATGCAAGCATAACCAACAGAATACAAGTGATAGAAGAGAGAATCTCAGGTGCAGAAGATACCATAGAAAACACTGACACAACAGTCAAAGAAAATGCAAAATGCAAAACACTCCTAACCCAGGAAATCCAGGACACAATGAGAAGACCAAACCTAAGGATAATAGGTATAGAAGAGAGTGAAGATTCCCAACTTAAAGGGGCAGTAAATATCTTCAACAAAATTAGAGAAGAAAACTTCCCCAACCTAAAGAAAGAGATGCCCAAGAACATACAGGAAGCCTACAGAACTCCAAATAGACTGGGCCAGAAAAGAAATTCCTCCTGTCATGTAATAATCAAAACACCAAATGCACTAAACAAAGAAAGATATTAAAAGCAGTAAGGGAAAATGGTCAAGTAACATATAAAGGCAGACCTATCAGAATTACACCAGACTTCTCACCAGAGACTATGAAAGCTAGAAGATCCTGGGCAGATCTCATACAGACCCTAAGAGAACACAAAGGCCAGCCCAGGCTGCTATACCCAGCAAAACTCTAAATTATCATAGATGGAGATATTCCATGACAAAACCAAATTTATACAATATGTTTCCACAAATACAGCCCTACAAGGATAATAGATGGAAAACACCAACACAAGGAGGGAAACTACACCTAGAAAAAGCAAGAAAGTAATTTTCTTTCAACAAACCCAAAAGAAGATAGCCATACAAATAGAAAAATAACATCAAAAATAACAGGAAGCAATAATCACTTTTCTTTAATATCTCTTAACATCAATGGGCTAAATTCCCCAATAAAAAGCCATAGACTAACAGACTGGATACATAAACAGGACTCAGCATTTTGCTGCATACAGGAAATGCACCTCAGTGACAAAGACAGACACTACCTCAGAGTAAAAGGTTGCAATGAAAACAACTTTCCAAGTAAATGGTCCCAAGAAACAATCTGGAGTAGCCATTCTAATATCAAATAAAATCAACTTTCAACCAAAAGTCACCAGAAAAGATAAGGAAGAACACTTCATACTGGTCAAATAGAAATATTTAAGGAGCAACTTCAGCAAGTGTTATAGGTATCTGATGAATCTCAGTGTAATGGCCTTGGGAAACGCAAAGGAATGGTGCTCTTTGCTCAGAGTGAAGCTAACATATCTTCAAGGGAGAAAACTGGAGGTATTTGAATTTTATGTTCACACTAGGGAGATAAGTCCTGTATATTTTAGAAGACTAGTATTTATTTTCTCTGAATTTAGTCAGGAGTTGTCAACTTATTTCTAGTTGAGTGTGACAGTCGTAAGGTTTTCAAAGCCTACTGAAAACAAGTAACATTAAACATGTGATGTATGTGGTTAGGTTGTGTGCTATTTTGACTGAAGTCAACTTTCCTTTGTCATTTCAAAGGAGAAAAAATGAATGGCCTATAAAACTGTAAGAGTTGATCTGTCAGAAACAATTTCCAATTGCATAATTTTTTTACAAAGTGATTTATTTTAATCATATTTATAATGTGAAAGTATAAGATGATGATAATATTGGCTTCTAAAATTTTAGCCAAAAAATAGCATTTTAATTATTATAGAAATATCTACAAGTAATTTCATACTTTATTACTTCTGTATTTAATTTAGACATGTTTCTCATAATTCACCATTGTATATAATACTGTGATAGATATCCCGCAGTACATACATATTTTTGTCAACATAAATTCCCAGGAATAAGTTTACTAGATAAAATTTTATGCACAATTTTTAAAAAGTAGATAAGCTTACCAATCTTATTCATAACGTCAACTCTTCCCATTGATACTCTGTACTCACAAAGACAACTGAGAGTTTACCAAACTTTGGCTAGAGAGTATCAATCAGTAAAAAGTTATCAATTTGTCAACAGGAATGTAATTATTAGAATGCATTAACCAAAAAATTTTAAGTATTTTATGTTTAACAGATTATATTCTAACCTCAGACAACTAGATGAAGAAAAGAACTTTCACAATGAGCTGAGATCTAGTTCAAAGATCACTGAGATATTTTTTGTTGTTGCTCTGGGTTTTTTTGTTTGGTTGTTCTTTTTGTTTTTGTTTTGTTTTTGCTAAATCTAATGGGTAGTTTTCACCTGAACTCAATAAAGCTACTACTCTTTGAAGAAAAAACAAAAAAGAAAAAACTTTCCCTAAGATGAATTATGATTTTCATGTGGATAATTTTAAAACTGCATACACCAAGCATTTCTATATGTATTAACACAAAAATGTTACAGTACATGAAAAAAAACCAAGTTGTCAATGGTAACATTACAGCTTATGCAAATGTAAGGGGAAGAATTTTCCCTTCCCAGATGAAAAAACATAAAGTGCCTTTTTGCAGGTGTGTGTGTGTGTGTGTGTGTAATGCATTTGGCACTGAATTACTTACAGTATCTAATTTTATACATATTCTTTTCTCTCTTGAAAGGGTCATATGATTTTCAAAAAGGATGAATGAGTTATAAATTTTATAATTCTTAATCATGGATTAAATGCCAGACTAAGTATTAATTATGTTATGATAATCTACATAAATTTTTATTTAAATTGGTTATGGTGGCACATCTGTTTAATCCCAGAACTTGAGAGGCAGAGACAAATCTCTATAAGTTCAATGCCAGCCTAGTCTTCATCAAGAGTTTGACCCTGGAGAGAGAGAGAGAGAGAGAGAGAGAGAGAGAGAGAGAGAGAGAGAGAGAGA
>JADRCH010000235.1:3705814-3738417 GCA_019843965.1 Rhynchomys soricoides
AGAGAGAGAGAGAGAGAGAGAGAGAGAGAGAGAGAGAGAGAGAGAGAAAGAGAAACAAAAGTCTTATTTAAGAAAACTGTGCCTTACATAATTTTTGTTTGTTTTGATGGTTTTTGGTTTTTTGGCTGGCCTTAAACTCAAGAGATCTGCCTGCCTCGGCCTCCTGATTACTAAAAACAAAGGTGTGCACCACCACTGCCTGGCTCTTACATAAGTTTTTAAAAACAAAATCTATGCATAATTAAGAGTGTATTAAGAAACACGGATTAGTAAGTAATCTGATTTAAATAAAGATAGAATAAAACTTACGTTTCATAAACAGCAAAGATAAACAAAACAACAAAAAACACAATATTGGTAGCTACCACAGCAACTTGATCAATACTTCCTTCAGGAATCTGAAGTTCATCTGTATTTTCTATAAATAGAAGAAAGGTAGTATTAGCTATATATCTAACTTTCACATGATAGTAAAGTAACAGGAAAGATCTTAGCTGGGAGTGGGGGCTCATACCTGTAACCCCAGGATTTAGGAGGCTGAGGCTGGATGGGGCTGGTGTGTGTGTGTGTGTGTGTGTGTGTGTGTGTGTGTGTGTGTGCAGGGAACAGGGCTCAAAGAGTAAGCAGTCTTCAGTGGTATTTAAAGTAATTCGGCCACTCTTCAGGAAGCATAATGGAGTCCATTGTCTGCAGGAATTACTCAGGCTAGCTTATGTTGGTGTCTCCCAATCCAAGTGTGCATTTTATAGACTTCATGAAAAATGCATTTGATTTCAGTGCCAGGTACCAAATTTCCTACTTTACCTAAAATTTAAACTTACAATGATTTTATTAAGTTCTATCAGTAGTTCATTAAAACAGTTCCCAGTTCTTTGGTTCATTTTAATGGCTTTTAAAAATTTCAACACTATATGAAATTAATGCTAGTAAAAGTCTTTCTTTTGGGACCAGCAAGATGGCTCAATGGCAAAAAGCACTTGCCACCAAGTAGGGTCTAGAGTTTGATCCCTAGACCTATGTGGTGAGAGTAGACTCCCAAAGTACAGCAAGTTATATACACAAAATAAACATAATTTTAAAATGTTTAATTTTACTTCCCTGTCATTTAAAAAAGTTCTGTTAGATGTGCGGGAACAAGGGGGGTGAGCGGGGGTGGCAGGCAGATCAGAGATGGGTGGGAATGAGGGTAGTCAGGACATGTTGTATCACATATTAAACTATTTAATTAAAAGTTGTATTAATGCCAGGGTTGGTGATATACACTGTTACACCTGTACCCAGGAGACTGAGGCAGCAGAATCATGCATGAGTTGAAGGCCAGCCTGAGCTGTACGACAAACCCTATCTCAAAAATAAAAATCACTTCTATTTTTGCATGGCAGTGGCTTTAGAGGGCAAAGCACAATTTCTCACCTTGAACTATGCAATTAAATCATGTATTCAGTACAGACCATTCGTGACACAACCTCAAAGTTATACACACAACCATATAATTCCAAGGACATCCATTCCTCATGTTGTTACTCAGTGTGGATGATGTAAATAATGCAGGAATGGACAAGCGTGTGTGTGTGTGTGTGTGTGTGTGTGTGTGTGTGTGTTGGCAAGGGAGAAGCATGGTATGGCTTTCTTCAGGGAAAGCAAGTGAAAGTTTCTATCTCAGGTGAAAGGAGGTTTAGAAATGGTCTGCAGTATTTATAGTTATCACTTCTGACCTTTCTTTCCAGTCACACCAAGAGTACTGGTCACCTTCACCAGGATCCTTTCACAGAAGCAGTCCCTAGCTCTTCTGTCCCTCATCCTATCTGGAGAACACCTTTCTAATTCTTAGTTACTACCCAGAGCCTCTCTTGAGTTCTTTGAATCAAGTATGAATGCTGCCCAAGAGAGAGAAATTTCCAATATACATGGTTAGTTTCCTGCAGCCTCACAGCGCTGGCTGCTGTAGGAATCTTGCAAATATATCACAGGCTGAAGAAGTTGACTAAGTGCCCTAATCACAAGGATTTTAAGGAAAGACTACTTCAATACATTGATCCAACTTTTAAGTTAATGAGTTAATTTGTATGTATATCAGTGTTTTGCCTGCACATAAGTGTATACTAAGTGCTTGCAGAGGTTGAGAGAGGGCTCAGAGTCCCTGGAACTGGAGTTACAGACAGTTTTGAACCACCATGTGGGTGCTGGGAACTGAACCCAGGTCCCCTGCAAGAGCAGTAAGTGCTGTTAACTGCTGAGCCATCCCTTTACCCCACCCCCAATTTTAAATAATTAGAAATTACAGTCCCTCTCAATGAAAAGCTCTTTAAACTTGACTACCTTTAAATGTAAAAAAACAAAAAAAAAACCCAAACAAACAAACAAAAAAAAGAGTTTTTACCACTTGCATTTTAAAATGATTTCATATGCAAGTATTTAGTAAAATTACACTTTGGTTTTATATAATCTAATAAAGTCACTGAGCAAGTACCAGCTTGCATTCTTTCATATGGTTGAATGCCACAATCAGTAATTAAATAACAATTTACCAAGTATACTCTAAACAAACAAACAAAAACAAAGAAAGAATAAAAGAAAGGTATAAAGAGCTGGGTTGTGAAGACTGGTGATGTAGACCTCTGACCTCTGTGTACACCCACATGGGCAAATGCATATTTGCACATACATACGCTCATACACCACACAATAATTTAAAAGATGAAAATGCACATTTACAAAATAATAGAAAGCCTACTATTGTGATTAAGGTACTGGGAACTGCTGGAAGCCAGGTGTATAGTACAACTGTGACCTCAGTCCTTACAAGGCTAAGGCAGGAGGATCTCAAGTTATAGGCCAGACTTGGTCTCAAGCATGTCATTTCCCGGTCAGCCTGAGCTACATACGGAAACACTATTTCATAACAGCAACAAAAACTGCTTGAGACAGAACCTGTACCAGATTTACCAGAAGCATGGCAAGGAATACAGGGTTTTAGGACACCAGCTCTTTGAAAGAGAAAAGTGATCTTTAGCAATGCTTTAGTCTTGCCAATCATAAACACCACATAACAGATAGGTATAGGTTTTTTAAGTAAATTAATGTATATTTCTTTTACCTTTGAAAATATTCCCCAGTTACCCACTATATTGTGCTGAGGGGCAAAAGCCATGTAAATACCAAGCAAACAGAATCAGGATTCTCAGGTGGTGCCACACAGGCTAACAGTACCTTCTTGAAAATTCCCATTCTTACACTGACGTCCCAAGTCATCCACACGATGCTCTCTTAAAAAGAACAGCACAAGAATTAACAAGACCTTAATTCAGAAGCAGTTTGCTTATCAGCACCCTATCTTTTCCATAGTCAGACACAGTTTCTCTTATTGGCTTCTAAGAAATAGGGTTATTAATGATTTGCTAATAAGTATAACCAATAAGCCTTAAAATATCTCTTTTTTTCAGTACTGGGCATGAAGAATAGAGCCTTAGATATGCTGGACAAGTAAGCGGCAGCTTTGAGCTGTATCTCCAGTGTGAGCTTTGGTGAGGAAAGGCCCTGTTGCCCAGCTGTCAAACGCCTGAGATCAAGTAATCCTCTGGTCTCACTCTCCTGATCAGGAAGACCACAGCTCATCATATAAGACTTTTTAAAAATGTATTTAGAAACACATGATTTACCATAGTACATATTTGAACGTTTTAATGTTTTAAAAATTCTCTATAGGTGGTTTTGGAAAACTGAATGAAGCACTCTAAGAAAATGTAATGCAACAATGCTAAAGTTCTCAGGCAGCTTTGGCCACACAGTAAGACATTTTCTAAAAAACTAAAAATAAGAAATAAAAAGTAATGATACTAATTTTAAAAAATGAAATACCATTTCCATACTTAGAAACTTATAGTTAGTAAATCAAGAATAGATCTTCCTAATTTGTGTTCGTTCCTAGTCTGTCTTATTACTGCAATTGCCAATATAACCATGCTTTAGCTGGTCAAAAACTATGAATCCATCTACAGACAGCAAAACAAAGAATTCACAGGGCCTGGCCTCACAGCTCAGGCCTATAATCTCAGCTACCTGGAGGCTATGCAGGAGGTTGCAAATTGAAGGCCTGTCTGATACTCACAGCATTAGGCAACTTAACAGGACCCTATATCAAAATAAAAAGTAAAAAGTAAAAAATGGCCAGAGAGGTGCTTCAGCAGGTAAAAGCACTTGCTGCTCTTGCAGAGGACCCAGGTTTGGTTCCTGAAACCTAACTATGTCACTCCAGTTCCAGGTGACCTAATTCTCCCTTCTGGTTCCTGAAGGCACTTCATGCATGTGGTTCACATATATACATGTAGGCAAACACTTAAAAACATAACAGTAAATCTTTATAAAGGGGGCTAGGGCCTGGGGGTACAGAGTAGTGGCAGAGGGCTTGTTTGGCATGTATGAGGGCCAAGGTTCAATCCCCAGTACTACACACACACACAAAGACTTCATAGGAATAATTATCCTTCAGTAATAACAAGACTTGTTAACTTTTAGAATCTACAAACATAGCTTATCATTTCTATGTAGTTACCTTAATATAAAAAGAATCAGAATAATATTTAGAATTCCCAGGAAGGCTGCAAGTAAAACTGGTGCTGTGTACATGTTGATCTGCAGCTTGATGATGTCCCATGTCACACCCTTTTCTCCAATGAGTGCAAAGCAAGTCTGAAACACTAATAAATATGTGTACAAGTAAGTTTTGATATAGGAGCCAAAAGTTAAAAACTATAAAAGATGCTTACCACAGACTGCTAGTATATAGGAACTACCATATATACTAAGGAATCTCAGCTGGAGTGAAAAAACTGGCTCTTGGTTGGTGGAGACAATTTATTCTTTTCTTATATAAATCACAGACATACACAAGTGTATGTCTGCACATATATTATTATATGTGATAAATATGTGGCATTAACATTGCAGGCAGGATGGAATAAGTAGGAAAAACAGCTAAGAAGACTCTTCAGGGAGACAACACTAAAGACATGAGACATAGATGTGTGCACTGAATTTTAACAAACCAACTCATCACCTCTTCATCTTTTGGGTTTTATTAGTATATACTAATCTTACATAATTGGATTTATTATGATATTTTCATGGATCTATAATGTGTTCTTCATTCTTGTGGGGGAGGAGTGCTGAGAATGGGCTCTTAGGCATGCCAAGAGCCCTACCTACCACTTAGCTACACTCTAAACCCCAGTGCCTACTTTCCTAAAGAGAAAAAAAGAAAGCTACTCTACATGAAAGTTAAGCTACAACTTACTCAGTAAATTATAAATTTTAAATTGTATTGATTTATGCTCGGATGTGCATGTAGGGTGGGAGGCTTGCACTTGCCAGGTGCACTGTGAAGGTCAGATAATATGTTGTTCAAGAGTCTGACCTGTCCTTCCACTGTGGTCTCACGGCAGCAAACTCACCCCACCAAGTTTGGCAGTGAATGCAAAGGTAAAGACCCACTGAGCAATCCTGGCTAAACTAACTAGAACATTAGTCACCTTCATTTCAAGAAAGAAAACATTTTCAAGTCAAATGTTTTTTATATTACTTGTGTAAGTGGTCTTTAAATTATGCATATTTACTATCACTTAATAATAAATCTGTGGTGAAACTTGGCTGGGGCGATTTTCCATGGGCCCTGTCAGTACCTGGGATCTAACTTCAGCTGAGAACAAAAGCAGATGCTGTCCTTAAAATAGCACTGGGTTCAAGGCAGGCAGCAAAACGTCAGTTCTGAGCCCTGGACTTCCCACCTACTTTGGAGATTCTAGACAGACTTTCTCTACCATGAGATAGAGATCATGTTCATCTGTAAAATGGGCAAACAACACTTAGGTAAGAGCTCTGGTACTGAGGCAAATAGTAGTGTACTAAAAACACTACTGTCCCTCCCTGCTAAGGCTATAGCTCAGGGTGGAATGATTGCCTAGCATGCACAAAACCTTGAGTTCTGTCAAAACCACACACACACACACACACACACACACACACACACACACTTTAGGGGGATTAGTTCTTTATTTTTTTACAATTATAATGATTCTAGTTAACATAGAAAATGTTTATGTATCTGAATTGCTGTACTTTGCTCATGTTAACCCCTCTTATTTCCTTGGCTCCCTCCCTCCTTTTTAAAGTTTCTCTCCTTTTCCCTTTAGCCACAAAGTCTCACAGATGGATTACATTGAAATTTGAACCTCAAAGGTTATTCTGATTCAAATTTAAGTAGTCATGTAAAGACCGCCTACCTGGTCCCAGAATAAAGCCCAGGGCTTGACATGTGCTAGTATTAGCCATGGCGTTTGTTCGTTCCTGAAGGGAAGTAGCACCAGCAATGTATGATCGGACAACGGCTACATTTCCTAAAGAGAGAGTAAAAGGAAGGAATCAGTCTTCAGCTGGAACACTTACCTCACCCGGCTTTACACAGAGCAAGAAATACCAGTGAATATCATGGTCCCTTCTAAGCCACTGTACAACATGTGTAAGATTTTTTTTTCATAAAAAATATTTTATTGGTAATTATACATCAGTGAGTGGGGCTGTAAATACTTTTCATTTGAAGACACTGGTAAGTGCGTAACTGAAGGGTGTATCTGGAACTGGAGCACTGCGGTTTCCATATGAATTGCTGTATTTAGGAAAAGGCCGATTAGACTGACTTAGGACCGACATCCCAGTCTGGGCGATAGTTACATGTCTGTACTAATGAGATTCACATGTCTGTGACCCTGGATCGGTTTGCAACAAGGAAACAGTGATACAACTATCATTAAGTTAAAGCTTTTGCAAGTATGGCAGGTTCTTTTCTGTTTCTGCCAGATGCTTCTACTTCTTCAACTTTAATGTCTTAGAGAATACAGGAAATACCAGTGTTCAATGACAATAGCACTAACCCTGAATCAGAAAGCTAAACAATCCATGTTTTACTGTTTACTATTCAGCTAGTAAACAGTACAATAAATTGATGCTTTGAAAAATAAGCAAACTAACAAACATAAACTGCAAAAAATGGATAAAACAAAACTCAGAAACAATAATTTAGTAAAAACATGTCAAAAACATTGGCAAATGTTCATACAAATTCTTTATTTATTAACAACTTCCTATTTAATCACACCAAGTACCAGCAGATGCATTAAGAGGATAACCATTAAGAAAATCCTGTTGCAGCAATAGTTGATTAAGTTGATCTCTGACTTGCATACATATAACTATTTGTTTCATAATTCTCAAATAATATATATTTAGGCAGCTTGCACTATGTAATAAAAAATTTAAACTCATTACATGCCAATAGTAGAGAATTCAATAATTATGTATAAGATTTTGATTGAATAAACACATAACTAATGGAACACAGTATTGTCCCTGATACAGAAACAATGCAGTAAGGCTAGGGGGCGCACAACTGCAATGCCAGCAACTGGGTGACAGAGGCCAGCCTGGGCCACACAGAGTTCTAGGCCAGCCTAAGGTATATAGTGAGACTTTATCTCAAAACCAACCACTGACAACAAAACAAGAATCAAAATAAAACAAGCCACCCATAGAACTAAAGACACAGTTTTAGATAATGTAAAATGACATATAATACAATTTTCTTATCAAATAATAGGCAGCTGCATATTAACAGCAGACTCCTATGCTATAAGGAAATGTGTCCCAAACTGTATAGATATGTAATACAGAAACAGAAAACCTGCACTAAGAATCTAAGTAAAGTACTTTTGGCTGGAGAAGGCTCAGTGGTTAGGCATTCACACTGCTCGCTTGAGCTCAGTTCCTAGCACCCACTTCAGACACCTCACAAGCACTGGGGAATTCAGTGCCATCTATTGGCCTCTGAGGGTACTCACACTTGCAAATTTTCACAGACATACATAATAAAAGTTTTTAAAATGCAATGAGCACTTATTTTATAGTAAAGACTTTGCTAGGAACCACATAACATTTAAAATATCATTTACTTCTTCTAACGAATAAAAAAAAGAGCTTACTATAATTGGTGGGGAAAGATGGACCCAACACAATAGGGCAAGCAAAGGCCAAAACCAGAAAAGGATGCATTCAAGAAGCCTGAGAGGGCTCCACACTACACATAGCACTTAATGTGTGCCCCGAGGGTGAAGACCAGTGAACATGCATGTAACAGGAGGATCATGGACAGAGGCAGTTTGCTGAACCGGGATGTGAGACTGAGAAGGGATGACACAGGGAAGGCATGGCTATAAGGAGAATTTTAACTAGCACACACAAACACACATGCACGCAAAGTTACCTGCTCCAAATCCCACCAATCCACGAGCAATCACCATGTAGTATTTATTATGAGCAGCTGGCACATGGACATATGCATATAGGCAGTTGGCTGCCACCGAAATAGAGATGGAGACGATGAGAGGTTCTTTCCTTGGCCTATAATTAGACCATAAGCCAAATAGAGGTGAAGCTACCATTTGGCCAAGACTATATGAAGCAATAACCCAGCCCAAAAAACTTGCATCAGCTGTCTGATCAATCTGCAGAGAGAAGTAAATGCTTTGAGAGTCATTACACAACAGCAGTCCTTGGCTTCTGGCAGTCACAAACATTCTAGGGCAGATTTCTACATGCATGTAAGTCTCAGACACTGGTAATTAAGTAACTGGGAACATGGCTGCTAGGTCACTTAGTAAAACTAAATTTAGCTTTGTAACAAATATCCAGGCTGAATTTTAGAGTGGCTGAACCACCTGCATTCCTACCAGAACCTTTGTGGGTTAGTATTTCTGTGGAGAACTCCTGAACAGGCAACAATCATGGGGGAGTTCATCACTGTACATCCAACATCATACGACATGGTAAGTACTAAGGATACAGAGATGAAGTGGCATCAACTCTTTTTGTCCTCAGAATTGACTTCAGGACACCAGAATGAGTGCACACACAAGCCCTTCACATAGAACATGTTTGCAAACCAACTACACACACCTCTGTGTGTTCTCTGCTCACCTACTACAATGCAAATTCTGAAAACATAGCTGCCACACAGTACAGTTTAGGGAGTGATATGTCCTAACCATGGTTTCTTAAATTTTTTGGATGCAGCTTCAAGGATGAGGAGGAGCAACTATACACAGGTTTTCTGGCCCAAACTGGGTGATGACAACCAGCAAATCTTTCTGGAGGATATAAGAGGTGCAGAGGCATGAAGGGTGAACCAAGGGGAGGACGGAGGAAGGGGAGGACGGAGGAAGGAAAACATAGGAAGGAAGGAGAGAAAAGGAGCTGGAAAGGAGCTAAGATGACTGTGTGCAGCCCTGCAGAGCCTGGATCACTGAAGTAAGTTTAACACATTGCTGTCTACTTATCTGCTATAGGCCAAAGCCAGTAAGCAAAGAGTGAGCAGATAAAGAAAAAGAGAATTTCAGGCTAAGGAATCAGTGTTAAAAAGCTAAGAGTTTCAGGTGTAGGAGAGGATGGTGTAAGCTCTGACCTTCACACATGAAGGGAGAAAGTGAACTGAACACACTTTTCTTGTCACTGTTCTAGGACAGAGCAGTTTAGCAACTATATAACATTGGCATTGTCTGAGGCATAATATGTAATCTAGAGATGATTACAGCATACATCCGAATGTGCACATATTATATGCAAATGCTATATCACTTTATGTAATGGACTTGCACATCCACACATTTTGGTACACTTTGGGGGGTCCTGAAAACCAATCTCCCAGGAATATCAAAAGACAGCTATATTGCCTCTCCTTTTCACAAGTTTTCCTGAAAAACCAAAGTAATTCCACAGGAAAATCAGGAAATTATTCCTCAGAAATATCACCTGTCCATTTTAAGAATCCACTTGTCTGCTTGAGCTGCTTTTCCCTAGGGAGGTAGTGACAAGATGTGAACATAGCTGAGTAAGTCACACCTTCACTCTGTCTGCTACTCTCCAGGCATATGCCTATTTCTTGGCACAGCACCCTTTCTGCTTTAAATGTTTTTGTTTGTACAATAAAGCATATGACTAACTTATACTGCCATTGAGTATAATATTATAATATTATATTAAAATAACTATTATTTTAAGTTATTCTAGAACAGATCAAACTACAGAACACAAAAGGCACTCTTTAGACAACACTTAATAACATTAGAGTTATCTCTACTATCAGTTCAAAACACAGATTGAAACGCACAAACCTTTTGAAGATATGGCCAGATGGACATTATCACAATAGAAAAACCTGCAAAAAAGCAGACATGTTTACTTGCATTATAATGATGTAATCACTATTAGAGCCATAGCTTTTGGAAATATATTTTTATTTCCAAAGATTTTTAAAATATTCTGAACCTGAAAATTTATACACACAATGTTTAATTTATCAAGCAGTGAAATGTTAATTATCAGAAGGATAATAAACTCTAATAATAAAATATAAACAACAAGGTAATTATAGTTCCTGACTATGCTTGATCTAGCAAAGGCAAAGAATTTGTCTCTCTTCTCCCATATATCTTTGCCATAGTGGAAATTACTGAAAGCTCTGTTGAGTCTTCATAGTGCATATGAGTGGAAGAAAGGCCGTTGTGTCAGAGGGACGTCTTCTGTACTTTTTGAAAGAGCAATTCGCTACAAGGAAGCTGAGGGAGCCAGAATATCATCTCAAGGGAAGTAATATGACCTAAGTTACTTGAAGATGGCAACACTTAAAGGCAAATTCCTGATTTCTGATAGGTTTTCCCACTCAAAAACTGTTTGTCAATGTTGCCTCTTTTATGTTTTTACTTTTCTGTAGCGATAGGGATCAAACCAGGCCTCATAAATTCTAGGTAAGTACTCTACCACCCAGTTATAGCCCAGCCCTATTTGTCCGTTCTAAATGTTAGGCAAATCCAGTCAGAAATTATGGAAGGTCTACTCTTAAACATTTAGCTTTATTTCTGGGTGTAACTGGCCCATCTCTGTAATCTCAACACTTGGGAGGCTGAGGCAGGAGGATCAAGAGTTTCAAACCAACTTGAGACATTGCTTTACATAAAGGAATGTACCACATGGCTCACCCCTTTAAAGTATACAATTCATGTAGGAGATAGAAGAGTGTTTCTTTCACAAAGTCTATTGGCTTGGGCTGGAGAGATGGCTCAGTGGTTAAGAGCACCTATTCTTCTAGAGGACCTGAATTCAGTTCCCAGCACCCTTATGGTGGCACACAGCCATCTATAATTCTGGATCCCAAGTTCCAAGGGATCCAACAGCTTCTTCTGACTTCTTCACATATACACGTGCAGGCAAAAAACTCACATAGACAAATTAATTGCAAAATAAAAAAATGAAGTCTATTTTTTTGAGATAGAGTCTCGGTATGTAGACTTTGCTACATAGGTTCCAGAGACTGAACTCAGGTCCCTAGCTGAAATTTTACCCACTGAGTCATCTTGATGTCCATAACATGTGTTTTGAATATAACAGACTTTCTTTTTCCTCTCATCTTCCTGTTTTTGTTTTACTTTGTTTTTTGTTGTTGTTATTGTTGTTGTTTTTAAGTTTTTTGGTTTTTGGTTTGTTTGGGTGGGGTTTTTTTTAGGTTTATTTATTTATTTATTTTTTCATTCTTTTGGCTGTGTTGGGGACCTCAGGGCTCTGACCATACTAAGCATCACTCTATCACTGAGATGTACACAACTCTCTACGTATTTGGAGTTGAATTGACTCTGATGAATAAAGGAGTTACAGAGCTAATTCTTAGGCAGACCTGGTGGCCCACACCTGTAACCTCAGCACTTAGGAGGCTGAAGCAGGAGGACCAACAGTGTAGGGCACACAGTGAAACTGTCTCAAAATCTCTCCCACCTAGAACATTAAAAAAGTACATTTTACAATAAAGAAAAGTTGCATCAAGTAAAATCTTTAACATGCCAATTAACATCTGAAGTAATTTTTTTCTGTTATAAAACTTGAAATTGTTTCTTAGACAGCTGAGTAATAAAAAACTGTTTTAAAGGAAGAAATCAAATCAGTCTGGTATGATAGCACACACCTGTAATCCAAACATTAGGGAGGCTGAGCCAGCAGAACTCTGAGTTCAAGGCAGCCTGGGCTACATAGTGAGGCCTTTTCTAAAGAGGTAAACTGGGCTTGCATTTAATCCCAGCACTTGAGAGAGAAGGGGGGGGGGAGCGGGCAGATCCCTGATGCCAGCCTAGTCTACAGAGACAGTTCCAGAACAGCCAGGGCCACACAGAAAAACCTATTTCAAAAACAACAACAAATAAATAGATAAGTAACAAATCTTAAGATTATCCGAAGCTAGCCGGGCAGTGGTGGCGCACGCCTTTAATCCCAGCACTCGGGAGGCAGAGGCAGGCGGATTTCTGAGTTCGAGGCCAGCCTGGTCGACAGAGTGAGTTCCAGGACAGCCAGGGCTACTCAGAGAAACCCTGTCTCGAAAAAAAAAAAAAAAAAAAATTATCCAAAGCTAAAGCATTTTACTCTGAACTGTAGAACTGTGTGGCTCCGGTACTTACCCACACTGCTGAGGAACATAGTAAGGTAGAGAATCCTCACAGACTTCCATCTACTCTTGTAGTGCTCTTGGGTTTCTATCATGCCCCATTCTCTACGTGGAAAGAAGAAAAGCGTTAACAGAGTTGAGAGTCCCTAATCTCAAAACTCCAAATCCAAAATGTTAACTTCGGGTGGAGATTCCACCACCTGACTTCAGTGAATTACAGCAAAATGCATGTGTACCATCTCCTCCAAAGATCCAGGAACTAGAAAATCCCATGCATTTCATTTCAGATACTGCACAAGGTCTGGATCTCCTCCTGATCATTAGGAGCAGGTATTTATGCATTAATTTTACATCTTCTCTAAATATATGAAAGTTATGGGCCAGACAGTGGTGGCACATGCTTTTAATCCCAGCACTCAGGAGGCAGAAGCAGGCAGATATCTGAGTTGGGGGCTGGCACAGTCTACAATCAAGTTCCAGGACAGCCAAGGCTATGCAGAAAACCCTGTCTCAAAAATAAAACAAAAACAAAAAACAGGCTAGAGAGAGCAGGGCCTGGAGCAATCGGGGCTGGAGGGAGTGGGGCTGGAGCGAGCCAGGCCAGAGTAAGAGGGAGAAGGGAAGGGGGAAAAAAACCAACCAACCAAACAAAAGATATGAAAGTTATATAACAAGCAAAATTTATTAATATTGGCTAATTCACCTCGGAAAAAGCATTTTAAATTTCACTGAATTGTAGGACTGTATTAATGTACTACTGTACACAGTCATTTAGAAGATACAAGATACCTTTAAAAAAATAAAACATTTATCAAAGCAATTGTTTTGCTATTTTTTTCTTTTTATATGGTGTGCATGCAGACATGTCCAGTCTGGCTAGCCAGGCTGCTCTGGGAAGTGATGCTGGAATCACAGGTGGACCATCATAACCAGATGACATTTACATGAGTTTCTAGGGCTCCAAGCTCTAGTCTTCTTGCTTGCACAGCAAGCGTTCTTACAATTGGGCCATGTCCCTGGATCTCCTTTTCTATTGCTACGTGCAAGAGAAATGTGTTACTCTAACAGGATAAATGAACAAACTTTCTCAAGAAAAGTTACATAACTAGCTACAAGAAATAGATCTCCCCCAAATGGATATATTGACAATTAATTACTATCAGGGATGGTGAGATGGGTAAAGGTTCCTGCCCAATGACCTAAATTCCCTTCCTAGAACACACAGTAGAATTAGAAACCTCTACAGGTATACCACGGCACACATGTGCCTACACACACAAAATGAAAGAGCAAATATGGTAAAGATGTATTTTTCTACAATTACTCTCATGTTTCTGGCATTCATTCTTTTTTAAAAAAGATTTCTTTATTTATTATGTGTAAATACACTGTAGCTGTCTTCAGACACTTTTTCTTCTTGCTCTGGCCCCGCTCTCTCTGGCCCTGCTCCCTCCGGCCACTGGCATTCATTCTTGATGGAAGCATATTGCTTTGCTATGAGCTGTTCTGGCTGGAATGATGTAACCTAAGACAGTGCCAGCCTGGAGCTTCCTGGAGCACTGCCCTTTGCTCTGATATGAATTGCCAAATAATGTCTACTTATGGACCAAAGAGCTTATGGTGATACAGCAGACTGGTTTTTGTCTTCTGAATAAACTTGTAACCTGGACTAAAAGTGAGTATATAATTGACATCCTACCTCTGTTAGGTGATACCTGGGTGTTTAATGCTCATTAAATGACTACACAACTACCAAACAGAGTTGGCAATTTTACCTTGATGTAGGTACTACTCTATCCATAAATCCAGAAACACTTAACAGAAAAAATGCCCAATTATGTTCCAAGAGTATTTTCTTTTGGAGAAAGGGCTTGGTTGATTTGTTTTTGTTACCACTGCTGTTTGTTAAGAGATGGTTCTATGGAGCCCAGGCTGGCCACAAAGTCTAAATCCTCTTCCCTCAGTAAAGTTCTTGTAACACGATGTCTGTGGTCCCAGAGTATTTTATAAAATAGACTGTAATATTGTCAAATATAATCATCATTGAAAAGCTTTCTTTTTTCAAAAGTAACGTGCTTAGAAATATCAAAAAGAGGCTGGTAGTAGCACACGCCTTTTGATCCTAGCACTCGGGAGGCAGAGGCAGGTGGATCTCTGTGTAGGGCAGCCTAGATCAAGTTCCAGGATGGCCAGGGCTATACAGAGAAACCCTATCTCAAACAAACAAACAAACAAACAAGAAATGGCAGGGAAGAAGAAACATGTTTAGATCTACTATTTGCTAAGGCTATTCGTTACTGATATACACGTGTTCAATTTTATTATATTTACTCATTTTTAAATGTTTTACATATGTGTTTGAGTGCTGCAGCACGCATGTGGAGGTCAAAGGATAAACTGAGAATCAGTTCTCTCTACCCAGTAGATCCAAGAATTAAAGTTAAGGTCATCAAGTTCAGAAGCAAGCTCCCACATCTACTGAGCCATCTTTCCAGCCCCCATTACTGACACATTCTAAGTGCTTAAAACACTGCACATATAATATAGTGACCTACACACAGATCTTTTAATCATGATATAAAATACCTGAAAAAGATAAACTCAAGATTCATGTATTACAAAATCAACATATTTGAATTTAATTTATACCATTGCAGTTAGTTACATACTGGGAAAAAAAAGCATGAATCATTGAATCTCAGAATATGGATTCTTGTATCAATTGAATACTTTGTTAGTATTATACTTTTAGAAACCCATTATTAATCTCTGATGATTAGAAATTAAACAGGTGATCACTTTATAAGAAGGATCAGGGTGGTGGTTGCACACACACCCCTTTAGTCCTAGTGCTCAGAAAGCAGAGGCAGGTGTATCTCTGTGCGTTTGAAGCCAGGCTCGGCTACAGGGAGTTTCAGGACAGCCATAGCTACATAGTGAGACCCAAGTTAAAAACAAAACAAAAATCAAAATCTTTCCTAGCCAAAAGGCAGTTACATGTTCAATGCCAACATTGGCTATGTGGTAGATGCAGAGCACCCTGGACTATAGAGTGAGAACTTGTCTCACAAAAGAAACAAAAACAAACTTTTCTTGACAAGCCCATAATCCTAGCACTTAAGAAACTGAGGCATAACAAGTGTATCAACACTAGGCAAAAGAATCAGAATTAAAGGTCACCACTCAGGCTACATAGTAACTTCAAGGTCAGCCTGGGCTCCAAGACACTCTAGAAAGAAAAATGGGCAAGATGCTGAGAGGACGGCAAGCTCCACATCAGCCTGGGGTAACAGCAAGGCTTTGCTTCCATTTTTAATTTTCTTTTAGATTTTCTTTGTTACTTTTTAAATTTACTTTTATGTGCATGAATGTTTTGCCTTCATGTGTATCGGTACCTGCATTCAGTCATTCCCCATCATGGGGGCCTGGCAGCCTGCACTTCTGATGGAATACATTAGCATTTCTCGGTATTACTTACGTGACAGTCCTGTGACTAAGAAACAGTCCATGGATCTAGATTGTGAGATAGCCCTTAGGTACACTGATCCAGATCTAGTAGTCAACTGTAACATGAACAGAGATGGGTCCAGGAAAAGTTTGCTTTGTTTTATGATATGGGATCTCTCTATGTAGCTCTGCTGTCCTGGAATTCGATATGTTGACCAGGCTGATCTCAAACTTATAGAGATTCACCTGCCTCGGCCTCCCAAGTGCTGGGACAGTTCTAAACTAGAGTTTAAAACAGGATAGAACCAACACACGAACAGTAACTGGCTTGTATGAGTGTGTATGTGTGTTCATTACATTATTAGAACTACTAGAGAAACAATGGATACAGAGTATAAATTGCGTAATATTCTTTAATTGGTGTTTCTAATTATATCAGTGGAGTTGTGTAAGAGATGTATTTGTTCTTGGAAAAGGCAGACTTTCCAATAACATGCTTGTAATATCTAAAACATACTTCAGTTTGGCAAAAGATACGTGTGTGTGTGTGTGTGTGTGTGTGTGTGTGTAAAAGGACATCTGATTGGTGTGGAAAAGAATAATTGGAAAGGCATTAGGTATTACTAAACTACTTCAATCTTTCCATGTATTTGAAATCTTTTAAAGTAATAATTTTTTATTATGCTCCTTTTTAGTTCAGAAGGAATAACAGAATATGGCTGTTGATTTGCTACATTTATTGTATCTTTTATATTTTGATGACATAAACATGTTAGATGGCTGAGAGTGAGTTTTACAGACTTCTGCATTACAGGAGTGTAAGAAGAAATACTGAAGCTGGGTGCCATGGCACATGCCTTGCATCCCAGCACACAGGAGGCAGAGACAGCAGGATCTGTCTCTCTGTGAGTTTGAAGGTAGCCTTGTCTACATAGCACTTCCAGGCCAGCCAAGGCTACATAGTGAGACCCTGTCTAAACAAACAAACAAATAAGCAAAAGAAATGCTGTACTTATTTCCAAGGGATTTGTTTAACTTTTACCTTCTATCTTCTATTTCTGCTATATCCTGGCATTCATTTTCCTGCTGGGATTCTCTTTCAAGTAAAACTGTGGTGGTCGAATATTTTGATAACCATAGCTCCAGATGGCAGAATGTTTAACAAATGTATGACTTAAAATCCAGGAAAAATACATAATACACTGATGTGAACTGAGCACGTAGGTAAAACTTAATATGAGTAACTAAATTTTGATTCAGTGGGTATTCTTGCACAGAGTCTGGGGCAGAGCAGCACAGTTCTTTAGAAATTAAGTTCTAGACTCACTACGGAAAGGGAGAACAGCCAGACTCAGAGCTGGAGAGCAAGAAGGGTGGGCAAGAGAGCAATACTGAATATTACTAGAGAAACATGAAAGGTGTGAACTATAAGACAAGCATACTGACACCTGCCTGATACTGTTATTGCATTACTTGGGAGGGAAAGCAGGAAGACCCTAAGTTCAAGTCCAGCCTCTACCAGACTAAGTTGTGAGCCAGCCTGGGCTCCAAAGTGAGAACTTACTTGAAAGGGAGGAAGAAAGGAAGGGAGTGAGGGAAGGTGGGAGAAAAGAAGGGAGGGAAGGAAGGAGGGAGGTAGTACAGACATGTAAGGACAGGTGATACAGTGATATTTCTTTTACAGACTAATACTGAAATAAGAATTTGAAGTGATTGTAGCATTTCAAAAAACCCTAAGGTAAGGCTAGCAAACTATAATGTGTAGGACAAATCAAGACACCACCTGTCTTTAGCTTGATAGCGGAAACTAGTTTACAGGTGAATGCTTGTTAACAGATGACAAAACACTAACTTCAAAGGCCAAGTTTCTCATCAACAGCCCAACTACTCACTAAATAATGCACTCACTTAGTATGATCTGTAGATTTTCTCTTCTAAGTATCTATACTATCCATGGCTTTGCTTTTTGGCCTGGACCAATAAACTTAAACTATTTACCAATGGGACTATTACAGAAAAAGTGGTCAGCCCCTGTTCTCTTAAATAAAATTCATAAAGTAAGTCAGCTGAGAGCACTAGACACTCAAGAAAAGAAGAAAGATCTAAGCCAATTACATCAATAAATCATAATTAATCAATCTTGTTAGCTACGAAGGGCTGTACAAAGGGCTACTGGCTAACTAAACTGAACTTTGTACAGTAAAGTGAAAGTGAGCAAACCCTGTGGTTAGTCATAACTAGGGAATCAATTTATGATTTTGAGCATATATGTTGAATTGTTCTGAAAATATTTGCTTTTAATTTTTAAAATGCTAAACATGGAACCTCGATCTAATGAACTCTTTATGAGCAGGAATGTCTGACTATAGATGAATCCTAACACAATCACTTATTTAAAAGGGAGAGAAAAGTAAGAGAAATATGTTTAAGTGAGCTTATTTGGATATATTACAGCATATACAATCAAAAAACCAGATTTATATGCTTAAGTGTCCATCTGTGACTCAAGGATCCCATGTTCTTTCTGGAAAACATCGGTCTGACATGAAATATAACAGAAAAGAAGCAAGCAGCAAAAAGAATGCTAGGAAATGAAATGTTACAGACTATACACTTGACTAACAGGGGGAGCTCTAGCCCCTGGCAGAGCCTGTGCATCGTAAGCACACATTTCCAATAACTGCTTCTCAGGGTCACAGCAAATAATAAGCCTGGAAAAAAAGAAGTTGTTGACAGTAGTTGCAGATAACATAAACAAGGGTTGCTGACAGATTTCAAAAAGGAGACGAGGGATGGTTTTCTAGGAGTGGAATAGACAGAAACAACTACAGAGCTGTGTGAACTCCAAAAGGATAGCAGCACAGCAAAAAACAGGGCAGAAGTCAAAGCTTCAAAGGCCTCCACAGGCCTGGGGGATGCAGCTCTTTTAAAACAAATTTCAACACTGCTACTCATTTTAATAACCTCAAGATAAAATCAAATAACATAAAATTGTAATCCATATTCTCTACTTAGTAAATGAAAGAACACGAGGTTTCATTGTGGTTAAAATAAAGGATTGGGGCTGGAGAGATGGCTCAGCAGTTAGGAGCACTGACTGCTCTTCCAAAGGTCCAGAATTCAATTCCCAGCAACCACATGGTGGCTCACAACATCTGTAATGGGATCTGATGACCTCTTCTGGTGTGACTGAAGACAGCTACAGTGTACTCATCATATATATATAATAGATAAATAAAATCTTTTTAAAAATTCTTTAAAATAAAGGATTGGTGCTGAAGATAGATAAAAGAGAAAAAATACTTAGTATAGTTGCTCTGTACGGTGCACACATCCTTGTCATCCCAGCACTTGAATATGATGGCAGGAGGGACGGGAATTCACATCATACTTGGCTACCTATTGAGGTTGAGGCCAGCCCAAGTTTTAGGAGACCCAGTCTCAAACTATAAGGCAAACAGCGGTGGAGACAGTTCGTGTTCAGGGTGCTTGCCCCCAAGCCTGAGAACTTACATGGTAGTTGGAGAGAACTCAGTACTACAAGTTTTCCTGATGTCTATACATAGAATCACACATGTGCCACCCGTTCCCCCTCAAAAACTAACCTAATAAAACCCATACTATGCTTCAAATAAAAGACTCAATAAAATAATACTTCTCGTTTCCTCAAGGTTAAAATACATATTGCTTCAGTAAGACAAGCCCAAACTTTTCTAAATCAGTGCTCATAAATTAGGATTAAAATGAGAATTACAAGGATGAAAATACTAACCGGGCAGTGGTGGTGCACGCCTTTAATCACAGCACTCGGGAGGCAGAGGCAGGCGGATTTCTGAGTTCGAGGCCAGCCTGGTCTACAGAGTGAGTTCCAGGACAGCCAGGGCTACACAGGGAAACCCTGTCTCGAAAAACCAAAAAAATAAAAATAAAAAAAAAAAAAAGGAAGAAAGAAAGAAGGAAAGAAAGAAAATACTACTAATGAAATGCTTAAAGATGTTTTTATTTTGTACCTGTCGTATTGAGCAAAGTATGAGTCATTTTAAATGGATTTGCAAAATATGAAGAAATTATTAGGCAGGTTAGGGAAAGGTCAGTATCCTCGAGTGTCGGTTAAAGCCATCATTTGGGGCTTTTGTGACAGTGGTCAGCTATACAGAGGTCAACAGAATGCAGTGTCTGCTGTAAAAGCGGCAACTTAGGTTTCTTTATACAAAACAAAAGAAAAATAGAAAGTGAAGAAAAACAAAACAAAACACGAAGCTCTCAAGCAGGAAGGAGTTCCCATAAGATTCAGACAGATGCTTAAGACACACGGAGAGTCCACACAGGCTACAATGTGAAGCTGCTGTGACTCCTACGTGAAGCATCCCCCTGCTCAGCTTTCTGGGTCCCTAAGTTCTCCAAGTCTCAAGCTTGGTACCCGGGTTAGGATTCTCCACTACTCCCAACTAATCGTGATTATCAGGGAGCCAGTCCATGACTGCTCCGAAGGCGTTGCTGGGCATGCGCACGTGCAGCGGGGTTTCGGGCCGGGGCGGTGGAAACACAGTACCCAGCCAGTCCCACCCGCCTGCTCACCTGCTTCCGGGTGAGCCGGGGCCCAGCAGAGGCTCCCGCTCGGCCTCACTTCCCAGGTTCGCCATAATGACAGCCCTCACTAGGCGGCGCGCTGCCCACTCTCGCGACACCTGCTCCTTCTCCTCGGCAGGAGCTGTCAAAACACTCGTGCAAGTGCGCGTGCGCGCCGTGAGACCGGAAGCGAACGGGCTGCCTAAGGGAAGTATGAAGTAGGGGCCGAGCAGGAGGCGGTGGTGGAGACCAGAAAGCAGGCCGGAAGGGGTGGAGCAAGGCCGGAGCCGGCTGCTGGGGGCGTGTCCCGCGGGCGCCCCGCCCCGAGTTCGTCCTCTTTGCCCGCCTGGCTGGCAGCTAGCTGGCTGTTTGGTACCTGAGAAGATTCAGCTCTTGGCCGTCCGAGCTGAGGCGAAAGTCCGGATCCTAGAGCGTGGATAGCGGTGGTGTCCAGAGGCTTGGCGAGCTCTCCTTCAGGTGTGCGTCCACGAGCGGCCTGTAAGTAACAGCCGGTGCGCAGCTGCCTTCTGCGTACGTGCAAGGCGGCATGAATGCGGCAGTGTTCTGGTCCGAGGGAGGGCGTTGGGGACCCCTGCGCCCCAACCCTGCTGGCGGCGCCTTACCTGAAGGGGCTGAGGGATGGGACTGATGGCAGCTAGTCGCTGTTGCCCCGCTGGCTCTGCACCTGAGGAGACTGAGGGTCGGGGCAGATGGCAGCCAGCCACTGTTGCCCCGCTGTCTCCTCACTTGAGGGGACTGAGGGTCGAGGCTGAGATGGCAATTGCTGGTTCCGAGCCCTCGAGCCTCAACTTTGCAAAAATAGCCCCTCAACAAAGCCTGCTTAGCTCCAACCCGTTGCTTTCAGCGTCAGTAAACACTCAACGGACTCAGATGCTGTTTACTTCCTAGTCGCTATCCCTGCCATTGGACTTGTCAGATGATTGGTGCCAGTAGTCATTGTGTGTCTCATAAATTAATGTTTTCTTAACTCTAGATAAGATTGTCATGTGATTTTATTGGATCTCATCTATCCTGGGAGATGGTAAAGCAGACTTGTCTATCTTATCATGACCGGAGGTCGAGATAAGTTGCCTGGAATCTCTCAGAGTTGGGACCCAGTCTCAGTTCTTGAATTCTTATTAGCTCTTAGCGTTTGTCCTGCCTCCTGAGCTCTCTGCTGTGTGGTATTGCCATCACTTCACCTTTGATCTTTCATTTGTGATCATCTCACATATAGCCAATCAGGCATACCCTACTAGAGGACAGCTAAACATGAAATGTCTTATGCTAATTATCTTCTGAATCCAGTCCTGATTATTAGCTACTTCATTGTATTCAGTCCTGCAGATTTATTTATAGTAACAGAAACATGCAGATTCATGTAATTGGTTCCCAGACTACAGATGGGTAGAAAATAAAGTACTTTTTTAACCACAATATTCTTCCTGTGTCATGGTTGTCTTTTCGAATCCCTGGACAGTGGCACAGTTTGTGACTAATCTATAATAGAGGAAGAAAATTTTAACTAGCATTCCATCAAGCAGAATGTGGTATATGTTGAAAGAAATCTTATTCGGTCCCCTCATTTCATCCCTACAGTGGTTCTCTAAAGAGGAGAGGAATTGACTCAGGTAGATGAAGAAGTGAAAGGCAGAGAGAATAGGTAGATTGCTAAGGGCTGCACAGCTAACCAACAGTGGCTTGAATTCAAGAAGCAGGGCCCCTGACGGTAAAACCTGTGCTGTTTACCACCAGGTTTCCTGTAAACAGAATATCAATAATATCTTCTCATATTTCGTAATAGCAAAACAAGCATATAGTGTTTATTTAAATGAAATAATTTGTTGCTCTGTATTAGGCCAAGTATAGTTTTCCACTTTCCAGTTGAGGTGGCTCACTCAAGGTCACACAGCTAGTGGAGAAACTCAGGTCTTTCCATTACTGTCTCCAAGTGATGACTTCAGACAACAAAAAGACATTCAGTGAGTACATAGACATCCTGAAGTCTAAATAAACTCTTAGTTCCCAGAAACATATCATAAGTAGCAATCAAAGCAAACATGGGAAGCACAACAGTTTTTTTGGGCTTTTTTGTTGTTTTATTTTGTTTGTTTTTAAATAGTCCACCAAAAAAAAAAAAAAAGCAAAAGTTGAAGAGTTTAAACTTTTTTGAATGTATTACTCAAAAAATGTGGGACTTGTTGGGTATTTGTGCCACCACTCCTCCCCCTTTGCTCTTTTGGTGATGCTAGGGATTAAACTAAACCTTTCAAGTGCTCAGCAGGAAAGTTACCAACTAAGCTATGCACTCTAACCCCTTGTTGAGTTTTCTCGAATGATTGTTCAGAATAGATACATCCCTCCCAAACACTTATTTTCCTACTCTTCTTCAGTATAAAAGTAATTAAATCAGTTGCCTAAGGATAGCTGGTGTGTGTGTGTGTGTGTGTGTGTGTGTGTCTGTGTGATTTTAAAGTGTGAAATGTGCTGGAGAGATGATCCAGAGGTTAAAAGCACTTATGGCTCTTGCAGAGGATCAGAATTCAATTCCCAGAACCCACATGGTAACTTAAGGGATCTGATGCCCTCTTCAGACCTCAACAAACACTAGACACATACATATATGTAGGCAAACCTGTTTTTTAAAAAATGAAAATTAGGTCTCTTTGGGGGTTAAGAGGGAAGTTAATGTACATGGTAGATTAAAAATATTAAATTTTAAAATTTTATTTTGCAGTACACATGTGCTACAGAGCATGTGAGGAGGTCAGAGGGCAGCTTGCAGAAATGGATTTCTTGCCACAATGGCAATTATGAAATTTACTTATGCCTTTGAGATACATACATATAAAAGTCTAGGAAGAGCTAGGCAGTGGTGGCACACTTGGGAAGCAGAGGCAGACTACTCTATGACTTGGAGGCAAGCCAGGGCTACACAGAGAACTCCAGTCTCAAAAACAAAAAGGTCTAGGAAGAAAAGTAATGTTTGTTTAAATACTTAGATATCAAAGTAATAGGATGACATACCAGATGACGTAATATTAGTAGACTGTGAGTGCCATGTTAGCAATAAAACTCATTTCTAGGAAAGACATTCTATTCCTTGGCACTGTAATTGTACTAATATTTTTGTTCCACTTTGTTTCTCCCCTGTACACTTGCTATTTAAAAACATAGATGGCTATTGTGTCCATTTTGCTTGGTACTTCAAAAGTGGCTGCTACTTCTGCAGGCTTCCACTGGTGTCTTGCTTGACCTGAGGGCTTTTAGTACCTGGAATAGCTCCAGATGGCACTTTAATGAAAACTGATGTTGTCTTTATCCCAACTTAGAAGATTCATAGTTCTGGATATCCTGAACATAGCCAGCTCTGCCTAGAAAGATGCTTTAGAGGATGTGGAAATGGCTCAATGGGTAAGAGCACTTTTTACACAAGCAAGAGGATCTGAGTTGAAGTCACTAACACTTTTGTAAAAGGCTGGTCACTGCTACATGTGTCTATAACCCCACCACCATCAGAGTGGTGTATGTAACTGGCATGTAAATCTACATACATGTAACATACACTCATACACAAACACATACACCAAAAAAGAAAGAACTATATCATTTAGAGATTCAGAAATTCATTTTATACTGCTTTGAGACTGAAATGGGATTTAAGAATATCTGTATAATACCAAATTTCAGAACCAAATACATAATAAGTTCTATATGTGTTTGATTTGTTTTCTGTTCTTTATCTGTGAATTGCTTGCTAGTAGGTAAATATAGCATGCTGCCTCTAGGTTTGAAGTGGTCTATTACATAGGAAAACAAAGTGATGTGGGAATTTTTTATAGTGTTGGGTTGAAAAACAAAGGACTGAACAATTTGGTATGTAATGAATATTGTTCATTACAAAGTAATTGAAATTTCATTGTCATTAGGTACTTTAATACACATGCAGAAATTAGTGTAATTTTAAAAAGTGTTCTGGGCATGTTGGCATTTGCCTTTAATCCCAGCACACATGGGCCATGTGAGTTTGAGGCCAGCCTGGTCTACATAGTGAGTTCCAGGACAGCCAGGGATATGTAGAAAGAACTTGTCTGAAAAACCAAAAAATAAAATAGAAGTGAAATAGCTCTTGATTAGCATACTATTTCTTGTTGAAGATTATTTGGGTTTTGTTTGTTTTCTCACATAGAATTGACTTAGTGTTATGATACATGGATATTCCAAAGGTGAATGTAGCTCCTAATGTATGATACTAGAGGAAGACAGGACCTTTATTACAGTAGCATGCAACTATTCTGCAATTTAATAAATATATGCAAAATATGAGTAATAAGTATATGAACCATTACAGAAAGGTCCAAGTAGTAAAATAATTTAAATCAATGTTAGCTTCCTATTTCTGTGACAAAATACCTCAAAAATCAACCTAAATTGAAAAAAACATAAAGCATTTTTCTATTGCAATGGAAAAACCATGACCAAGGCAACTTCTAGAAGTTTATTGGGAGGGTATAGTTCAGAAAGGTGAGTCAGTGACCATTGTGGCGAGAACGTGGCAGCAGGCAGGTATGGTACTGGACAGGACCTAAGAGGTCACATCCTGATCAACAGTTATGAGGCAAAGAAAACTAACTGGGAATGGTGTAAGTTTTTGGAACCTCAAAGCTCACCTCCAGTGACACACCTCCAACAAGACTATGCATGCCTCCTAATCTTCCCAAATAGTTCTACCAACTAGAAACCAAGTATTCAAATATATGAGCCTATGAGGCCATTCTCATTCAAACTATCACAAAAAGGTTATCTGGGCTCATGGTTTCAGAGTTAGTGTTCATTTGACGGCTTTGCTTTTAGACCTGGAGCAAGGAAGAACATCATGACATGGAACATGTGACATGTGGCATAGACTGGGAAGGAGGGAGATAAAAGGACAGAGTAAAGAGGGACCCAGGCTCTTGATATACCTCAAGCACACATATTCAGGAACTAAACCACTTCATAAGGTTGTACCACCTCCCTATAAACTGAGCACCAAGTCTTTAGAACACCCAGAGAACATTTCAGATCCAAACCATAATAACTGTTCATCATTTAGAATTATATTTCCTTAAAATGTATCTCTATCCTACCCCATATATACAAAGACCTGAGCTCATTGTGAGTATAGAACATTATTTTTAACTTGCGTGTGTGTATTAAGACATGTGGTGTGCAAGTGGAGGCCTGAGGACAACTTACAGAAGTCAGTTCTCTCCTTCCAAACGTGTGTCCTGGGGATCAAAGAAGTATCAGGCATGGTGGCCAGTGCTTTTAACTACTGAGCCTTCTCACCAGCCCTAGATTTAATTGAGTGAAGAAAACACTGGCTTAAATGATTTTAATAATTGTTTTAGTAGAATATGTATATAGTGGAAATATGAGGGTGATAACATTTAAGAAAATCTTCCAGTTGCATGAGGTAGAGGTAATGATTAGAAGTTTGAGGTCAGCCTGAATTACATGAGATCCTGTTTCAAAAAGAAAACCATAAGAGCCAATTTCCATTTACCATTTGTTTAATAACTGAAATACAAAGTACTAATTGGCAAATTTACTCTGCAGGGGAGTATTATTTTTAGTTACAGTTTTAAGTGAATGGAAGAATATAAACATAATTTAAACAAACTGCAAAGAGCCAGTTGGCTTATAAACAAGTGGTTCCTCAGGTCTATGGAGTCTGTGGTTTTAATATGGTTTTTTTGTTATTTTGAACTTGTGTGGGTTCTTTTTTCCCCTACTGGTGGAAATCTGAAGATTATTTAATCCTAGTATTAAAGGTGTAAACCTATACTCAAAAGCTGAGAAGTACAGTTAGTTTCTTTTTCCCATGTAGCATACAGTTTCCAAGGTTGTTCTTTAAGATCATTGTTTTCTGGCACTCACAGTGTTGAGTTTGGACTGGACCCATGAAAATGAAAACAGTGATTGCACTCACACACTTGCCCTTTCTGCAGGGGTGTTAGACTCCCAGGGCGTACTCTCTTTCCACCTGTCTATGAAGAAAAGAAGTCTGCCAGTTTTTGACTTGTATGGAGAGAGCAAAGTCAGTGTGAGATGAAGAACTGTGGATAGCCTCCCGGAGCTGAGCTTGTCCTCTGCTGACAAAGAACCAAATCCTATAGTTGCAAGTATAAAATCGTACCCCAAACCTAAGAACCCGAAAGCAGATTCTTCTCCATTGAAGCTTCTAGATGAAAATTTCACCCAGCCGATATTTGATTGAAGAAGACGAGGCCCTGATGCAGGAAACCAAACAAGATAGGTTCTTGCAACCTATTCCTGGAGGAAAAGGCAAATGAGAAGATTGAGAAGGGGCAAAGTAGACTCAGAGGTGTGTTCTTCAGTTCTTTCTTAAGGTCCTGGGGCAGCTGTTCCTGGTGGCTTGGGCCTGTACTCCCACCTCTTCAGGAAGCTGATACATGAGGATGTCAAGTACTATGCCAGCTAGAGCAATTTAGTAAGATCTTCTGTCAAAATAAAAAGTAACCAAAAAGCTGAGAATATAGCTCAAGAGTTGCCCCTCCCTAGTATGAGCAAGGCCCTAGGTTCATCCTAACCACCCCCTCCAAAACAAGGACCCAAAAATTAGGTCCTGGTATTTAAGTTATGGCCCTTTTTGAAGTGTCATACTTCTGAGTTCTTAACTAAGGTAACTATTATAATTATAGTTTACTGGGGTAGCTGTCAAGAGGAAAAGAAAGCATCAATCAATTTACTTATAAAATTCTGTAAGGAGACTGTCCCCCTAAAATAGCTGGCTAGTGCATGGTATTCCCAAAACTGTTTTCTTTCTTCCTGTGTTCAGAGTCAGATATATTCAGTTCCTTTCCATGAAGAGCATAGTAAGGTAATTGTGCGTGGCTCTTCCAGCTCAACTGTTTGGGACAGATCTTAAAGATGTTTTAGGGCAGATTTTACACACAGGAAAAGGACCATTCTTGTTGGCCTCCAGATGGAGAGCATGCTTCCCCTTTTGCTTGTCAAGCCCATAGGAAGGCCTGTGTAAAATTGCATGGGCAAGATGCCTATGGAAGCGGTTCAGCTTTACAACAGAGAGGAAGGCCTGAAGAGGAGGAAGAGTCTGGATTTTCCTACGATGGAGTGTTGAAGCTGGTGAACAGTGGAAGTGAAGCAATACCCCTTAGGATGCCATACCGAGCAGAAAGCCTCCAAAAAATCCTCCAGTTACTAAAACATTCTTCTTTACAAAACACACCACCTCCTCAGCTTTGCTCTTGACTTCAGTTGGTATTTGGGCGCTCTTCCGAATCGTCAGCTGCTCCTTGGCTTTTTTCATGTCCTTCTCTACTCGACTCCAGTCAACTTTGATGTAGCCAGTGTGGTTCGCAAGCTGGAGGAGAAAAAAACCCCCTCCCACTGCTGTGGCAGCCAGCTTTCCAACTTTCTGGAATATGAAGCCAGTGCACCAGCCAGTGACGCCTCCAATAAGGAGCTGGGTTGCCACGCTGTACTTCTCACCTGAAGACCGACTCTCCTGTCCGAAAAGCTTGCGCCACCAAGGCTGGTTTTTGGCAAATTCTGTAAGATCCAGTGCCTCATAAGCATCAAACTGCCCTTGACTGGCCGAAGCCATCGTTGTAATCTGGCTGCGAGAGGAGAAGTGCAGAGGGTCACTAAAGGAGGAGACTGAGCGTGCCACGGTTGCGGTTGTGGTGGTGGTGTTCGTTGTCATGGCCGGCTGGCTTTCCGCACGTGGGCAGATGTGTCCATTCCCACGGCCGCGGCGGGAAGAGGGCTGGTAGAGCGCGCGCCTCCGCTTTCCCCCAGCCCTAGCTGCTGCGTCACAAAGCCACCTTGGCCTTTATCAAGTACTTGAGTGTCCTAAGAAGGCTAAAATTGACCCAGTTGTCTGTGTTCGTAAGACTGGGAAAGCAACATATATTATAAAAAGTGGTTGGAAGATTTTGTGGATTTTGCAAAAGAAAATGGATTTCAACTGAATACCTAAGAGATTTGTTAAGTACAACCCAGATTTTTCGAAAGTGAAGTTCAAGGTATTAACATGAATGTTTGTTTATGCATTTAGCTGGAAGCCTTTTAGAGGAAATTCAAATGAACAATTTCACATTAGAAGTGTTTCTTCTATCCATTTTACAACAAAGACACTCTTTAAAGATGTGAATTTATTTGGGATTATGCAGGTGATTACAACCCAGAGTGTGTGTACTGTGATACATCTAAAGAGACTGAGACAAGTGAAAACGTTTTAAATTTATTCTTCTCTCATATACTATATTCTGAATGCAGTCTGTCTGTCCCCTCTGTCTCAGGTCATGCCTCCCTCCCCCAGCCCTATGTACTTCTTTTCTCTTCAGAAAAGGGCAGGCTTCCCATAGATATCAACCAAACAAGGCATATCAAGTTACAACTGAAAACTTTTAAGGCAAAAGGAAATACAGATAGGTTGTTTTGAAACAAAAATTCATTGATTTCAGCAGCTTGCTGTCAGCATGTTATGTTTGCTTGGAAAACCAGGTCTTCACAAAAGTAATCCTGATTGTAAGATTGTGTTTCAGACAACTGCAATTTTACACCTAGGGCTATCTATTACTGGAAAGATATGGGTAGACGTAGGCTTAATGCAAACATGTGGGCTTGGCAGTTTTTGTGGGATAGTCTAAGGAGGAACAGTATCTAGTAAGTATTCCTGGTTATGAGAATTGTGAAACTGTGAACAGCTTGCTCAGAAGTCCAGTCCTCAGAAGGTAAAGTACCAGTGCAGTTGACTGTGGGTTACACGGTACACTATACAAAGAAAAGGTGAAGGCGTCCAGGGCTGCTGCACACCTGAAATTCTAACATTTAGAGAACTGAAGCAAAAGGAATGCCACAGATTTCAGGCCAACCTGGAGCTACCAACAGCCTTGAACTACAGAGCTAGATATTATCTCAAAAAGAACAGAACAAAGCAATGCTGGGTGTAGTGGTTCATACCTATAATCCAGAGCTTGGGAGGCAGAGAGAGGATCAGGAGTTCAGGGGTTACCTCAGTTACATAGTGAGTTGAAGACTAGACTGTACTGCTTGAGACCTTTCCCCTAAGGAAGAAAAACATTAAACTGAACTTTTTTTAAAAAAAAAGATTTATTTATTTTTTATTTATATGAGTACACTGCATCTCTCTTCAGACACACACTAGAAGAGTGCATCGTTTCCCATTACAGATGGTTGTGAGCCACCATGTGGTTGCTCGGAATTAAACTCAGGACCTCTGGAAGAGCAGTCAGTGCTCTTAACCGCTGAGCCATCTCTCTAGCCCCAAATTGAACTTTTTAATATATCAAAAAGCAAAGTCTAGGTAAAAATCATTCAAAATTTTTGAAGAAATATATATTTACTAAAGTTAATTGATAGAAATGTAATTTTTCATGTTTCATATATCTGTCCAACAGTTAATCTGAATCATGTTTTATCCATATATATATACTGTATCTTTCATTTTTATAGTATTGGGGATTGAACCTGGGATTTCATGCCTGTTAAGCAAGAACTCTGCCTCAAGCCCAGAACCACACCTTTTAATTGGGAAAGGTTGAGATAGGTATTAAGTTTTTCTTAGAAATATTTGAGAAATAAGCTGGCCGATGGTGGCACACACCTTTAATCTCAGTACTCAGGAGGTAGAAGCAGGTGGATCTCTGAACTTAAGGCCAGCCAGGTCTGCAGAGCGAGTTCCAGGACAACCAGGGCTGCACAGAGAAACCCTGTTTTGTTTTGTTTTGTTTTGTTTAAAAAAAAAAACTAAAAAGGAAAAAAAGGGAAAGGAAAACGAATATTTGAGACGTGAATGGTATCCGACTAGAAGCGCTAGTTACTGTCTGTTTACTGTGAAAAAGAGTTATTACAGTGAACCTGCTAAATCTTGAACATTTTATTATCCCTGAAGTTGAAGTTTGGTCCTCTTCCCTACTAGCAATGTGGCCTCAGATAAATAACTGTTTTCTCTGTGCCTCAGTTTCTTCTGTATAACTCAGGTAATATTTTTTCAAGGGTCCTTGTATAACTTAAATAAGAACATGTAGTTGTGTTGTAAATTAAATAGTGCCTGGATAATACTACAGTACTGTGTGGGTATTATTCTTTAATCTTGCTTTCCAACACAGTAGGTACTTAAGTCAGTCCCTGTACTTAAGATGAAGAATTCATTGTTTAATAAGGCTTCAGGGTCTTTGTTTCTCTACTTTGCATTCCAGTTCTTCTAAATCTCCTACTATGTTTTTACAGGAACAGATTCAGGGATTTACTCTTCAGTCTTTAATTTTGCATGGTATTCAAAGAAGTGGTTAGAAAGTTGGCCTGCTTGCTGCCTTGATGGCAAGTAAAAATATTTTAAAATAGTTTTAAATTTTACTTCTAGATGCTGTTTGGCACTCATGGGTGTAAGCAAGTTAGATATTCTATACCGGAGACTTCTCCTCACAAAACTATTCATCAGAGGATGGGGAAGGCCAGAAGATCTCAAGAGGTAGTGTGTGTTTCATTAATGCTTGACTTTATTTATGTGTATGAGTACTTGTCTGCATGTTAAGTGTTTGTGTACCACCTATGTGCCTTGTGCTTGGAGGTCAGAGTGGTAATGGGATCCCCTGGAACTGGAGTTGTGAATGATTGTGAATCACCACGTGGGTGCTGGGAACCAACCTGGGTCTTCTGCAAGAGCAACAAGTGCTCTTAGATACTAAACTATCTCTCGAGCCCTTGAATGCTTATTTTTAATTTCTTGTTTTAATACACTTTGTATTTTAGTTATAATATATTGTAGCTTCAAATCTAGAGAGGTTTATTGATGAAATTAAATATTGAACTTCATAAAAAGTTTTTCTTTTACCCCCTTAGTTATTTTTGTACACTTTAGCATATAGCATCATGACTTGGGTGCAAACTAGTTTTTTAGCATCACTCATTACTACACTGGTTGAAGTTGTGTGTGGTTTCCAGGCATTGATTTTCTTGGGTAACTTCAATTTTCAGTGACTGTAAAACTGGAACACACTGGAATGCATGGCAAAACCAGGACCTAAGAAAAAATTATTTTCAGGATTGATTCATATCATTCTGAATCTTAAATGTGTTTATTCTAAACAATTTTGTTTCTAATATTTTTTAAGAGTTTTCCAGTTCCTAAAAAAGGGAAGAAAAAGTACCCTTTTCTATCAGTGATACAAGTTAAATTGAACAAGGCCTCTTAGTCACTGTTCCTCATTCATAACATAGTAGGTCTAATAGTTAACATAAAAGGTTTATTTTTTTATTTAAAAAAGCATTGTATCCTAACAGACTCTTTGAATTCAGAAAGATGATTGGAAATCGAGAAAGATGCCAGAACCTGGTTTCAAGTGACTATCCGGTACACATCGATAAGGTATGCAAGAACAAACCGAGTATTGAAGTCCTGTAGCAGTCACCCCGAGGCAGTGAGTGCACTGGAGGAGCATGTATGTATATTTCAAGAGTGCTGTTCTGTCCCAACCACATTTTAGTTTTATTCATAAGTAGTGGGGAACACATGTTGAGCATTTGCCTGAATACATAGTATTTAGGCTGCATTTGTCTGAGTTTCATTTTGTATCCTTAGGCTCCTGAGGGTTCAATTATTCAACATTAAAGAAGAATATTAAAGAAGACTAGTAAGTATTAAAAGAAAGCAATCTCCTTAGAGGACGAGCACATTAGACACATTTGCAAAAGCAGCTATTCGGAAGTAGTGGGGAACACACTGTGTTCTATAATAGAACACAGTGCTCAGGGAAGGCTAGGTAGTGCTCTGGACTTAGAGAGGGAAGAATAGTTTTAAATTGTTTTGTTTCATAAGCAATCGGCTGCTTTTATGCAAAATCTAAGTCTGTGTAATTGAGTACTTTGAAATATTATAGATGGGTGGGTTTCACAATCCATCCCTGACCTTCAGCTGAAGTAAGTATACTTGTATCTATCACATATTGGATAGGTTGGATATATTTAGATTTCCTTCATCAAAAGTTTCTCCCACCCCCCC
>JADRCH010000235.1:3738427-3791574 GCA_019843965.1 Rhynchomys soricoides
AAAAAAAAAATACTGGATCATTTTAAAAATGTGCCGAGCAGTGGTGGCGCACGCCTTTAATCCCAGCACTCGGGAGGCAGAGGCGGGCGGATTTCTGAGTTCGAGGCCACCCTGGTCTACAGAGTGAGTTCCAGGACAGCCAGGGCTACACAGAGAAACCCTGTCTCAACCAAAAAATAAAAAAATTAAGAATACAAAATGTTAGTGTCTATGTCTATAAGAAAGTAGTTTTGAATGCTCTTCTATATTTCTTAGATTTCTAAATTAAATATATAAATTATATCAATGAATTTCATTTTCTAACTAAACTGAAGATTGTACAACCTTGTATGTATACTGAGTATATTAATTTATACATTTCAAATAAGTGAATTATTTAGTTTGTGATTATATCTCAGTAAAGCTATGTAAATTTTAAAAAATAGTTAAGTTGAAAAATATAAGGACTAGTAAACAACTTTTTAAGTAACTAGGGAGTAGTTACTTGGGTATTGTATTCAAATTTAACTGTTTTGCTTAAGTAATATGTTCTGAGATGAGTATATTTAATTATTTTAAAACTTTCTCTTTGACCCATCTTCTTAAATGGCTGCAGGAAGCCCAAGGACCAAGTGTAAGTAAATATCACCTTCATTGTCTTCAGTTTTGCAGTCTTCAGGACACATGTTTGCTTGTCTTTGGTTAACGGTTTCCTTAGTTGACTTGTAAAACTTAGTAAGAATATAGACTTAATTCTTTCTGTTTGTTTGTTTTTCTGAGATAGAGTTTCTCTGTGTAGCCCTGGCTGTCCTGGAACTCACTCTGTAGCTCAGGCTGGCCTCAAACACAGAAATCCACCTGCCTCTGCCTCCCAAGTGCTAGAATTAAGGCGTGTGCCACCACTGCCTGGCTGACTTTAATTCTTACTTTAAGGTTTTTACATTTTAATGTCTGATGAAGTGATAGAGTTAGAAACCTTAGTTGATTCAGATTACATTTGTGAAATCATACCTGAACAAAAGATAACATACCTTTTTAAATATATATTTCTAAATCGCTATATGTGAGTTGGGGAATGGAGTGGTTGGTGTGTACATGCGAATGTAGGTCCCTGTCGGCTTCCCTGGAACTGGAATTACACATGGTTGTGAGCAACCTGATGTGGATACAGGGAACCAAATCTAGGTCCTCTGCAACAGCAGTCTGAGCTCTTAACCTCTGAGTCACTTCTCCTGGCCCCAAACTTTGTTCTTCTTAAAGTACTTTTAATTTTTTTTACCTCAAAGACTTGGAAGGAATATGAATGGAAAATTGATCAGAAAAACATTTGGGGAAGAAATATGTGGGGCGATTTCTCCAAATGGGCAAAGGATTTGAAGATACTTGTCTCTCAAATGCTCATCAAAAGGTGACTTTGGCTAAGAAAGAATTCAGTAATCAAGTTGATAGGATGGCCTAGTCTGTGGACAATCAGCCGTTTTTTTCCCCAGCCATCCCTTCCCTGTGTTTGCCCAGTGGATTCATGAACAAAGTGGCTATGGTTGCAGAGATGGAGGTTAATAAAAGACCTGGGTAACATGGACTTCCACTCACCAAGGCTGACCTGGCTACAGCTGCTGTTGAGTGCCAGATCTGCCAACTGCAGAAACTAACACTGAGCCCCAGTATGGCACCATTCTCCTGGGTCACCAGCCAGCAACCTGTTGGTAGATTGGCTACATTGGTCTTTCCTTTGTGGAAAGGGCAAAGCTTTGTCTTTATTTGAATACTGTTTGGGATCAAACAAGTGAGACTTATCCTCAGTACTGCCATTTTGTTTTTAGACTCTATTTTGATCATAAGGTGAAATTAAGTTCCGGCTCCCAGGCTGTAAGGAGCTTTCCGGATGGGTAGCTAACGGCCTCCTTCTTCTTTTGTTCCCAAAACATAATAAACATAAAACTGTTCCTGACCATGAAAGAACAAATGATTCTGGTGGATGGAAAATTGTGACTGTGACTTGGCACAGATATCTGTGGGTGTTGAGCTTCAAAACTCTGTAACATTCTGGCTCCGGGGCTGCAGTTCAGTTCCAAAGTCTGTTCTGCTGCCGTTATGATCAGTAGGGGACTAAGTACAATAAATTTTTGCCACCTCCCTAAATACTTACTAAGATGAATGTTTACTGTCAGCTCCAGAGTCTGCACTGCTATCCTCACAAGTCTAATCCAAAGAAAGATCTTGCTTTCTGTAGACTGTTGTGCCTGCTTGGGTTGTTTTGGATTTTTGGACCCTGGCAATACTTAGTTCCGGTTATGGATTTTCCTTTCCTGCACATAACTACTATCTGTTACTTAAACAATGCCTTATCCAGTCATTGGATTCCACACAGCATTGCGTCTGTCCAAGGAATTCACTTCCTAGTATGACAGTGGGTCCATGATTATGGAACCCCCTCATCTTACTGTTCCCAAGCAGCTAGCTGACAGAACAATGGAATGGCCTTTTGAAGACCGTTACAGGAGGGTTGGCAGGTTTTCCAGAAGGAAGTATATGCTTTGAATCAGTGCTGTGTTCCTTGTTTACTGTGAGGACGAGGTTAGGATGAACTTTGTGAAACTATGTGAAAGTTAAAGTCCAAGCTAAATAGCTCAAGAATTTTCAGTCTGAGCCAAACCCTGAAATCAAATATAGGTGCTATTTTTTCCTTATCCATAAATTGCTTAAAAACTAAAGAGTTTGCCAGAGAATGGTAGTACACTTCTTTAATCCCATCACTCAGAAAGCAGAGGCAGGCAGATCTCTGTGGCCAGCCTGGTCTACAGAGCTAGTTCCAGGACAGCAAAGGCTATATAAAGAAACCTTGTCTCTAGAAAGAGAGAGAAAAGGGAGGGGGAGGAGGGGGGAGTTTATTTAGACTAACAAGAAGCAATCTAAGTTAGTAAAAGACTGACTGATGCCGGGTTAATCCCAGCACTTGGGGGGCAGAGGCAGGCGGATTTCTGAGTTCGAGGCCAGCCTGGTCTACAGAGTGAGTTCCAGGACAGCCAGGGCTACACAGAGAAACCCTGTCTCGGAAAAAACAAAAACAACAAAAGAAAAAAGAAAAAACAAAAGAACTCAGTTGGAATGATAACTTGTCATCTACTAATTATTTAACCTGGCCTCCCTAGTTCCACTTACCCGCTTCATAGAACAGGGATAAAAAACACTCATCCTGTTGGGTGTGCTGGAACATGCCTTTAATGCTAGAACTCAGGAGACAGATGCAGGTGGCAGCCAAGGTTACACAGAAAAACCTTGTGTCAAAAAACAAACAAAACCATTGTTTCTTATGTACTCCAGAAATGTACTGGTGCAGGTGGAGCTGGAGTGAGTGTAGACAAGGCCCAGCATTTGATGCACAGTCCTGAAATCCATAGTGATGATGGTCCACTTTGTTTGCTTTTTCCCTAAGAGCATTCAACAGGAGAACAGGTAGCTTACACTTTACATCAGTTTACTGTTCCTGCTCGCTTTGGCTGTGGTCAGGGAGATGGGAACTGAACGAGCTGTCTCACTCGGGGTTGTCCACTCTGGCCTACTTGAACCTCCCATGTGATGGGATTACAACCATGTACCACCTTGTCCTGCTTCTCTCTTCTAAAAAGTCATTTTAAGTCTGTTTTCCTCCAAAGTAAGTAAACAAAGAACAAAGACTACAAAAGAAAACAGTTGGACCAGGTCCACCATAAATATTCCTTGTCTCAGAACCTCACACTAGTATATTCTACAGAGAACTGAAGAGTAACAGGGAACAGAACTTCAGAATTCATAACTTCTATGCAAGGCCAAAATAAATTTTGTAATAAGATATAGAAAACTAGCTTAAGGACAGAAAACAAAGAAAGTGGGGTATTTTCAAATGGAATTTGATCAATTTTGATAGAGGAGAGCATACAGTTTGTTCTTGTTAACGTTATTGAAACAGGGTTTCACTGTGGAGCCCAGGCTGGCCTGAACCCTGCTCCTGCGTCAGCATTCCAATGAAATCTTGTCAAAACATAAACAAATTCACTTGATGATTATTTAATTGGTGTCTCTTACATTAATTCTATGAAGAATTTAATTAAATTAATTAAAAATAAATTGATTAGAACATGTTTTTGTAGTTGGGCATGGTAGCACATATCTGAAATTTCAGCACTTAGGAGGCAGAGGCAGGAGGCTCTCAGATTTCAGAGCTTCATATGAGTTCACTGCTAGCCCAACCTACATTCCTCTTGGAAGGAAAAATAAAATAAAATGTAATTGTGGGCCAGTGAAAATGGATAAACTGGTTAAAAAGAAAAAAAAAAAAATGCTGTACAAGCCTGGCAGCCTAAGTTGGCAGCCTACGTTTAATTCATGGAAACCACAGAAATGTGGGAAGAGAGAACTAACCCCACCCACAGAGTTGTCCTCAGATTCCTACACACTGTGGCATGTATACATGTGCACATGTACCAGTCGACACACACCCACACAGTAATTTCTTAGTTGTTTTTTTTTTTTTTTTTTCGGGGGGGTGGGGTGTTCGAGACAGGGTTTCTCTGTGTAGCCCTGACTGTCCTGGAACTCACTTTGTAGACCAGGCTGGTCTCAAATTCAGAGATCCACCTGCCTTTGCCTTCACCTCCCAAATGCTGGGATTAAAGGTGTAGCCCAGCTTTATTAAAAATGTAAATGCTAGCCAGGCATGGTGGCACACGCCTTCAATCCCAGCATTTAGGAGGCAGAGGCAGGAGGATCTCTGAGTTCGAGACCAGCTTGGTCTACAGAGTAAGTTCCAGGACAGCTGGGGCTATGCAGAGAAACCCTATCTAAAAAAAGAAAAATCAGTATACTTTAGGGATTAGAGAGATGGCTCAGCAATTAAGAGCACTTCTAGTGAACCCAGGTTGAAATCCTGGCACCTACATGGCAGCTTACAACTGTCTCTAACTCCAAGGTCTGACATCCTCACACAGGTACACATGCAGACAAAACACCAATGCACATAAAAATAAATTTTGGGCTGGAGAGATGGCTCAGTGGCTGCTCTTCCAGAGTTCCTGAGTTCAATTCCCAGCAACCACATGGTAGTTTAACAGTCATGGATAATGAATTCTGATGGCCTCTTCTGATACACAGCTGTACGTGCAGATAGAGCCCTTATAAATAAAATAAATAGATCTTTAAATAAATAAATAAAATTTTTAAAATGTAAATGCATGAAATAAATCATTTTCTGTTTTGTTTTGTGAGGCTAGAAGATCCAGCTTAAAAAATGTGTCTGACCTATTTGTGATGGGAGGCGCTCTTATTCTTGAGTCTGCAGCTCTCTTGCACTGGCTGGAGAGGGAAGGTTATGGACCTCTTGGGATGACTGGAATATCCATGGGAGGACATGTGAGTCTTTGCAGCTTTTATTTCATTACCATCATGTTTATAAATTGGAGTAATTTTAATTGTACTTGAAACATGAATTAATGTCAGTGTAAGTAGGAAGTAGAGACAGTTCAAATAAAAAAGTAAATGTTCATATACAGAGAAAGCCTGTCTCGAAAAAACAAAAAAAGAGAAAGTAATGTTAATTTGTGTAATTTATATAGACAAGCATATATTGTACAACTTCAAGTATAGCTCAGATTTTCGATTTCATGTTTTATTAAAAGTTGATTACAGCTGGGCAGTGGTGGTGAACACCTTTAATCTCAGCATTTGGGAGGTAGAGGCAGGCAGATCTTTGAATTCAAGTCCAGCCTGGCCTCCAGGGTTAGTTTCAGGAAATGGAGGAACTCTGCATGCCTTAATCCCAGCCCTTTGGAGGCAGAGGCAGACAGATCTCTGTGAGTTCAGGCTATCTTGATCTACAAAGCAAGTTCTAGGATAGCTGGCCATCCACAGACGAACTTTCTCAGGAAAAAAGAAAAGTTGGTTACAAAAATCTAACTTTTCAAGGGCTTTTCAGTATATTCAAAATATATCCTTGCTTTTGCTGTTGGTTAGAAGAGAAATGAACTGGAAGATGCCTTTCATCTTTTTTAGTGCATAGTAACTGTCCAATGTATTTTGTGACATTTCATCATGCACTTAGAATGTATTTTGATAGATTTTACTTCATTTATTACCTTTCTCCAACTCCACTACCACAAATGTATGCTTTGTCTGTTAGACTACACTGAGCAGACTCTTAATTGGTTTCTCTGTACCAAGTCTTTTCTTCCTTCCTTTTTTTATTGTTAGAAAGAAACTGGTTTTTATACAATATACTCTGATCATATTTTTACTCTCTCCCATTTCCTCCCATACCCCAACTACCTTCCTACCCACCCGGTCCACACCGTTTATAAAAGCCAGGTGGTAGCTAGCAGCAGTGGCACACACCTTTGGTACCAGCAGTCCAGGAGGCAGAGGCAGGAGTTCATAGCTAGCCTAGTCTACAGAGTGAGTTCCAGGACAGGACAGCCAAGGCAACACAGAGGAATCCCTGTCTCAAAAAACAAAAAAACAATAAATAAATAAATGAAACCAAACAAAACCATACAAATAAAAACAAGAAATATACATTCCCCCCCACACACACAAAAAAAAAAACAAAAAAAAAACAAAAACAAAATTGGGAACAAAGGACCAATTGTCTTCTGGCCAATAAGACAAAACAAAAGCAAACAAAAATGCCCAAACAAAGCTAAATGAGATGAGAAGTCTACAAAGATGCCATTGAATTTGTTTTGTGTTAGCCATCTATTCCTGGGCATGGGACCTACCTGAGCTGTGGTTAATATGCTCAGTGAGACTCAGTTGGAGAGGACTCCTTTGTTTCCTTTTCAAGTGGGTACCAATTGCAGACAGCTGTTGGCCCCCTGTCAACCTCTCCCTCTCTGGGCTGGCAGCCAGTCTGGTTTGAACCTGTTTGTGCTTCCTGTCTCCGTGAGATCATGTTATCAGTTCTATTGTGTCTAGAGGACAGTGTTTCCGTAGAGTCATCCACTACCTCTGGCTCTTAATCTTTCCACCCCCTCTTTGCTGCTGCTTCTCTGCCAGGGCTCCTGATGCTGAGGAGAGGGTAGGTGAAAACACGCATGTGAGGCTGAGTGCTCCAAAGCCCCACACCCCCCTTTTTTTGAGACAGGGTTGCTCTGTAGCCCTACCTATACTGAACTCCATCTGTTGGTCAAGCCGGCCTTGGGCTCTCTACAACTCCCATTGTCCAGTTGTGGGACTCTGTTCTTAACTATTTCAAGAAGCCGCTCTGGAGGGCTAAGTGAGGCACTGATCTGAGTCCAGCCTGCTTTCTTTTAAGTTTTTCTTCTCTGTTTTGACTTGAATGCTCTAAGTCTGGTCTTTGCTTTCTCCTGCTCAGAATGCACTAGCTTGATTCACATGGCTCTAGCTGTGTCTGGCACTAGTGTCTCTAATGCATCACCTAGTTGAGAAGACAGCTTTACAGCTCCCTAATGAAGCCCGTGTTTGAGTCCCAACCTCACCTGTAAATTGTGCTTGACTTTCAGTACATTTCCACCTTACTATCCCCAGTTGCTTGCTGCACTATGTTCTCCATGAAGTACTTAGTGAAGTTCGTACCTTAAGTGTGCTCTGATTGATTGTGTAATGTTTATTTGTCATTAGCATTAGGTGTGTGTGTTTGTGTGATTTATGTACTTAAAAATGTATGTGTATAGATGGTCACTTGAATTATAAAAACTTAAATCCAAAATGTTACTCAAAGCCAGGTGTGGCAAGTGCATGCTTGTAATCCCAGAACTTGAGAGACTGGGGAAGAAAAAGCACACGTGTGAAACAGCAGCAGCCTGTGTATACAGCAAAGCCACCTCAAAAAAATTTGAAATAAAGCCTTTATAGTTTCTTGCTTTCTAAAGGGAAATTTGTATGTTGTTGAATCTAGAATTTAGAGGCATTCTATAAATGTTACAGCCCTTGTGTCATATCTTACCGCTCCCCACTATACCAAGTACTTTTTAGTATTTCGTATTTTTCACATTAAAGAGCAGAAACTCTGTAAACTTGCTGTTTTCTAATTAACAGATGGCCTCCTTAGCAGTGTCCAACTGGCCCAAGCCCATGCCATTGATTCCATGCCTGTCTTGGTCCACAGCATCTGGGGTCTTCACTACGGTAATTGGATTGCAGTTAATACTTGATAACATGGACTTAAGCATGGTTATATTAGGGGTCACCCCTAGATTTAGTGACCACAAAAAGGAATAACAGAACATATACACGCATACATACACACACACTCTCTCTGTCTCTCTCTCTCTCTCTCTCTCTCTCTCTCTCTCTCTCTCTCTGTATTTTACACACACACACACACACATGAGTAGCCTAACTTTAGCAAAGGGATATGACAGAAAAATCAATAAAAGGAAAAGGCACACGAGGCAAACCTGATGCAGGCTTCCAAGGATCCTTGCTCATAGTTTATGCTTAATAAATCATGCAGTCTGGGTCTGGAGAGATGGCTCAGTGGTTAAGAGCACTGACTGCTCTTCTGAAGGTCCTGAGTTCGAATCCCAGCAACCGTATGGTGGCTCACAATCATCCGTAATGAGATCTGATGCCCTCTTCTGGGGTGTCTGAAGACAGCTACAGCGAGAGGGGCCAGAGAGAGAAGAAAAAGTGTCTGAAGACAGCTACAGTGTACTTACATATAATAAATAAATAAGTCTTAAAATATGTGTATAATAAATAAATAAATAAATCGTGCAGTCGGTTGTAACAGATAGTTAAATGCTGCTCTTCACTGGGCCTGGCAGAGCTAAGAGTCTGCAGGTAGTGAGTTAGATGCCCTGTCTCCCTGTCTCCAGTGTACCAGAAGTCAGAAGGAACGGCAGTACACAGACTTGTACAAACAATATGACTTCAATGGCCCCTCTTAACATTTAGGGAAAGTTCCATTTTAGTATAAAAGCTGCTTATTGAACAAATTCCCAGACTCCACTCAAGGATATAAATGGACCTTTGAAAGATGAATAATCTCAAGCCCAATTGTACTAACTCTTCTATAGTAATTAATAATAATAAAGTACTGAGCAAGCAGCTGGGCAGTGGTGGCGCACGCCTTTAATCCCAGCACTCGGGAGTCAGAGACAGGTGGATTTCTGAGTTTGAGGCCAGCCTGGTCTACAGAGTGAGTTCCAGGACAGCCAGGGCTACACAGAGAAATCCTGTCTCAAAAATCAAAAAAAAAAAAAAAAAAAAAAAGTACTGAGCAAGCTATGTCATAATTTGTTCCTAATTTATTTCAGGGTGTATTGAGTAAATCAATTAATTGGCGGGAGCTGGAAAAGCAGTATTATACACAGACAGTTTATGAAGAAGAAATTATTCATATGCTTGAATACTGTGGGGTAAGTTTTTGGTTTTTGGTTTTTTTTTTTGAGATAGACCTGCCTCTCCCTCCCAAGTGCTGAGATTAAAGGTGTGGGCCACCATGCCCAGCTGGAGTATTTTAATGTTCATGTAACATGGAAGTAAAAGTTGATTGCATATTTAGTTATATAAAGAAAATAACAATTTTTCTGTGTAGCAGCTTCCAGTGGTAGTTTACTGAGCTTGAACTCTGGGTGATCGTCCTGTCAGTTCATTTAGGCAGGTATTTGGCCCTGTCCTGGGTTTTAAGGTAAAAATGGTGCCTCTAACGAGGTATTAGCTGTGCTGAGGTTTGGGATCTGATAAACTCAACTGAAATAAAATTGGAATAGCTTTATCTCGTTATTGGTGTCGTTGACCATATGTTTATAAGCCTAAGACCATGTTTCTTATATTTCTGTAACATGCACAAATATTTGTGTGTGTGTATGTGTGTGTGTATTTTTTGCCCATCTTGGGTTTTTGGGTTGTTTTTTGTGTGTTTGTTTTGTTTTTTGTTGTTTTGGTTTTTGTTTTTAAATAACTATTTTGTGAGCCAAATGTGGTAGCACACACCTTTAATCCCAGCACTTGGAAGGGAGGCAGATCCCTGAGTTTGAGGCCAGACCAGTCTACACAATGAATTCCAGTACAGTCAGGACTTTATAGAGAAACACTGTCTCAAATAAAAAACAAAAATAATAATAATTTTTACTACTAGGCAAATAAGTGGGTTTCATTGTGATATTTTCATACTCATTATAATGCTTTGTGTTACTATTTGCTCCCTGCCTTGTCTACCCCTATCTCTTCCCTTCCCATATATTTTTGTTCCTTTTGGGGTGTGTGTGTGCGCGCGCGTACACAGTACTTGTCTCCCTGAGTCTAGCTAATTCTGCACAATCATCTCCAGTTCCTTCCATTTTCCTAGAAATGTCATAACTATTTACAGATAAATAAAATTTAATAATATGCTGTATGCCATATTTTCTTCATATATTCAGATCATTTTTTTCTGTTATACTTTTAAAGATGTCATTTGGTCTTTTGGTTTTTCTTTATGTATATGTTATTTTCATTTAAATTATGGTGTATTTATAAGTCAATAAATTTTGAAACTACTTTTGCAACTTTCATAGGCAATATTTTTTCTTTTGTATTTTTTTAATTGTTTGTCTTTCCCAAAGAAAGGATTTCAAATAGTTATTTCTTGTGCTTAAATGTACATTATAGTACAGATATGCCCATAAAACTTTCAAAAAGTCTGGAATTAAAACAGATTATAGGTACGTTTTAAATTTTTTGACAGTAAGACCTGATGCAGGTATCTTTGACTCTTTGTTTGTTTGTTTGCTTGCTTGCTTGTTTTTGCCTCTTTGAGACAGTATTTCTCTGTGTAGCCCTGGCTGTCCTGGAACTCTGTAGACCAGGCTGGCCTCAGTCTCTGAGATCGGCCTGCCTCTGCCTCCTAGTGCTGGGATTAAAGGCGTGTGCCACCACTGCCTGGCAACTTTGACTTTATTAGGAAACATTCAACAGTAATGTGCCATTGACCTTCATCCTGTTTAGATTTTGTCATCTGGTTTTCTTTTGGCCCTGGAAGGATGATAGTAAATTTACCTACATGAGATTAACCATTTAAAAAAAATACCATTGTAAGCATTGTGATGGTCCAGTTCCTTGACAGTGAGCGCACTCAGGGTTGTGAGCCATTGCCACCATCTATCTCAGTCTTCCCGAAGTAAAACTCTGCCCGTTCAACAGTAGTCACCACTTCCACTTCCATGAATCCTCTTAACCACCACCAGTTTGTTTCCATCTTTAAATGTGGCTGTGGGAAACCTTTTCATAATAAGCAGAATACACAGTTTCCCTTTGTACACGGTTAATCCATGTGCCTTAAAAGGGAAGAGACTTTAGAGCTAGAAGTGGTGGCCTGTGCCTGTAATCTCAGCATCTGGGAAGTTTAAGCAGGAGGATCAAGAATGGCAAGGAGCCTATGTATGTAGTAGGACCCTATGCCAGAAAACAAAGAGAACAAAAAAATACTTCTATTATTCTGTGCATGTGGTAGCAGTGATGGTGGCAGTGGTGGTGGTTTTCTGTAACAAGGTAGCCCAGGCTAGCCTAGAACACTGTGTTCTCCTGCCTCGGCCTAAGTGCTGTAATTATAGGTATGTGTCACCACCACTAGCTGTTCATTAGTTTCTAAGACTAGGCTATTTAATGTATGCCATGCCATATTTTATTTACTGAAACTTTTTACCTTTTCTGTTTTCAAGATGTTTCATAAAGTTCTAATATATATTAAATGTTTTTTCTTATCATCTATTCAGACAGATTCTTTCAAAATGGGACATGAGTTCATGAAACACTTCCCTAGCAATGCAGACAAGCTCACTAACCTGAATCTGGTTTCCAGAACTTTAAATTTAGATATGACAGACCAAGTTGTATCCCCAAAGCATGCTAAGTGCCACAATTCTGATAAAACATCTATCAGTGCTACTTCAAAAGGACAGCTGCTGCAAGATACAGCTGAGATGGAATGCTTGAATCAAACACTCTCAACTAACAAGAGTTGTTTTGCAAGTTACAACCCTCAGTCATTTCACCTGCTCAGCAGAGAACAAAGAAGAAGCAAGCTTCAAAAAGAATCTTTAATATTCATGAAAGGAGTCATGGATGAATGCACTCACGTAGCAAACTTCTCAGGTACTAATTGCAAAGGAAACTGGGAACATCTGTAGTGTGTAAATATTCGTTATATATACCTCATGTGTGGATGGGTGTTTTGCCTGCATACATGACTCTACATCACATCCATTCCTGGTGCCGTGGATGCCAGAAAAGGGTGACAGATCCCCTGGAGCTGGAGTTACACATGACTGTTAGCCACTGTGCGGGAGCTGGGAATCGAACATAGGTCCTCAGGAATAGCAGCCAGTGCTCTCAACCATTTGAGCCATCTCCTCAGCAATCTTGTGTTTGTTTTTGTTCTTGTTTCTGTGTGTATCTTTAGGATATTTACTTTAGGGATAGGGATATAGCTTGCACAATGTCTGGGTTCAATGCCCAGCTGTGCCTAAACTGAGAATGGTGGTAATGCCTGTAATCTTAGCACTAGCACACAGGAGTAGAGGCTGTCCTCCTTGGCTACAAAGTGAATTTGAGGCCAGTCTAGACTATATGAAAATGTTTTAAAAAAATCATTTTATTACATAAATATTGTGGTACCATGGTATATTGTTCTCTCTTTGTATGTGTGTGTGTGTGTTGATTTGTATGTACACATTCATATGGAAACCAGAAGTCAACACAAGTGTCTTCCACAGTCAGTCTCCACCCTAGCGGAGCTTAATAATTTCGCTACAGTGGCTTGGCCAGAGCTGAGAATAGAAGTCAAGCCCTGTGCTCAGCTTCTGGGGTTCATGGCTTCTGGGGATCTAAATCCATATATCCATGCTTGTGTTGCAAGCAGTTTACTAACTGAGCCATCACCTTAGGGTCTAACTTGTTCAGAGTGGTCTTGAATTTGTAGCCTCCCAAGTAGCTAGGATCACAGACTCAGGTTTGGTGCATTTTCTTTGGGAATATGATTTTAGGTATTTATTCAAAAATCAAACAACTTATTAATGCATCAAAATCTTATACTTAGTTCCAGTTGATCCAAGCCTCATTATAGTGGTACAAGCCAAAGAGGATGCCTATATTCCAAGGACAGGAGTTCGAAGCTTACAAGAAATTTGGCCAGGTTGTGAAATCCGCTATCTAGAAGGGGGTCATATCAGTGCTTATCTCTTTAAACAAGGACTCTTCAGGTAAGATGTTTGTCTAGCCAGGTATTTATTTGTTGCTTGATTGGAAGATATTTCTTTCCTTAAGAAATCTATGAAGGCCATTTATTTCTTATTCAAAATATATTCCAAATATAAGGAAGTAAGTAGACTAGAATAGAAAACAAAAATGCATAATACTTTCTATCTTACATTGAGGTGGTTTTTTTCTGTCTTGTCCTCTTATTTTGTCTGCTAGAGAATGAAGGATTTAGGATATCAGAAGCACATTTTATCGGATAGTTTTTTACCAGAGATAATTTTAGAAATATAATAGTTATCTGTCCTTTCCCATATTTGTTAATGACTAATTTTTTACATTTCATTTTAGGCAAGCCATCTACGATGCCTTTGAACGTTTCCTTCATAAATATGCTAACTAATTGGATCAACGTATTATATAACATTCTATTTCCTACTAAAAGAGTTTACCCTGTGATGATGTGAAAAACAAGCAGACAGCACTACATACCTGACTGTTGCCAAAGTAGTCTGTATTGCCAGTGTTACAGGTCAGTTACCAACTGTAGACACATTTCAGTAATGTAAAAGCAGTACTTGAATCATACAATCCTGAAGTATTTTTAACTTTTAAAAATCTCATATACCTTATATAACATCTGTTGTTACTATTTATGAAAACATTTTAATTGTGAATAATTTATTGATTCAGAATAAATAGAAACTCTATTGGTTTTTAATAGAATTGTTGAAACTAAGATTGTAACATCACATGTACTGTTCTATGGCAGTTTTGCTATAAACTCAAGTTTTAACTTGATTTTAAAACCCGTGTCTATCCTTTTGGTCTGTGTAGTGGGTTTATAATCTGGTTTTCAACTTTAAGTAATTTATTGCCATAGAAATACCTAAGATATTAAATCAGTGTTAGCTTTGAATTATGAAAGCATCCTGAATGCTGAGCTGCACCTCTGTGGTAGTACACTTGCAATCCCAGCACTTGAGAAGTGGAGACAGGAGGGTCAGAAGTCCACTCATTCTCTTTCATAGCAAATTTGAGGCCAGCCTGAGCTACATGAGACCCTGTCTCAAAAGATATGCCTGGCATGCTAGCTCATGCCTTTAATCCTAGCAGGTAAGAGACAGAGGCAAGCAGATCTCTTGAAGTGCCGGGGCTGGAACTATGCTTGCCCAGCCCATCTAGACTCTGAGGTCAGTCCCCAGCACTGCCAAATGAAAAGAAAGCTGGAGGTGTTTGGGAAATGGGGGTTATACATGTTTTCTCTACTTAAGAGAGTTTTATATGGACAAATGGAAATAACAAGAGAACTTTGTACTAGATGGTGGGCTCTGTTAGATATTTCTTATACGCCTGCTCTCCAGTTGCTTACGCCTGAGTTAACAGCTTTGACCTTTGAATTTCAGAATTTAAAGGCCACATATGAAATTTAACCATTGTATAGAAAAACATGAGGTTTTGAACACTGCTGACTTTTTAAATGGAAATGATATGGATAGATATTTGGTGCTAATCTAAACTGTTTAAACTGAGCTAAAATGTTTAAAGGTAAATGTGTTTACTTTGAAATCTGTATTGTCCTTAAGTATAACTTAGGCCTTGCCGGTCTAGTGAAGATATGTGGATCAACATGCCTTCTGCAGCTTTTTAAAAGATGCTGTGGCACTGTAATGTCTCTGTCACTAAGATTTCTAACAGCTCTTTAGACATCTTTACTGTGAGGTCATCAACAGCACAGTAGTAGCTTCTTGGAGATTATTTTTTTTTTTGAAAGTTTATTTATTTATTTTATGTATGTGAGTACATTGTCACTGTCTTCAGAGACACCAGAAGAGTGTGCATCAGATCCCATTACAGATGGTTGTGAGCCACCATGTGGTTGCTGGGAATTGAGCTCAGGACCTCTGGAAGAGCAGTCAGTGCTCTTGACCTCTGAGCCATCTCTCCAGCCACTTGGACACTACTTTCAAGTAACATTACAGTACAGCCATTTTGTATTTTCAGACTTGAACTTTTACTTTTGACTACAAGTACAAAATGTTCCTTAAGAGTAAAAGAGTGGGCTATGGTGGTGGTGGTGCATGCCTTTAATCTCAGCAAAGGCAGGCACACTCTGAGTTGGAGGCCAGCCTGGTCTACAGAGTAGGTTCCAGGACAGCCAGGGCTACACAGAGAAACCTTGTCTTCAAAACAAAACAAATGAAACAAACAAAAACCCTAAAGAACTGGGTGTAGAGCCAGTAGTGGTGGCACCACCACCCCACCACCACCACCCCACCCCGCCACCACCCCGCCTTTAATCCTAACACAGGGAGGCAGAGTTCAGGGCCAGCCTGGTCTACAAAGGAGTTCCAGGACAACTAGGGCTAGCTACACTGGGTGTTACTGGCAGTACATGCCTGAAATTCCTACACTCTGGAGTCAGAGGATCAATTATCGACAAGGTTCAGGCCAGTGCAGTCTAGATAGTATATTCTAGACCAGCCAAGGCTACCTGTCACATGTAAGTTTATTTTCATCTTTTGAGTGGCTGTTTCAAGACAGCATTCACAAAACTGCCTAAACTTATTAATTCAGAGAAGAAAATGCCTTTACTCACATTTTTTTCAAACCCACTCTGCAAAACAGTAGCTTAAGTACTATAGAGTCTCAAACCTTTGGGACAAATGGCTGGAATGCCTATCTAACATACCAAATCGAACCTGGCCACCAGGTTCTCCCTCCATCCTTCAGCTCCTGCCTGGTTTCCACACCCTGTCCCCTATCTTGAACTTTCCAGCCCCAACACACACACACACACACACACACACACACACACACACACACACAAGTTTTACATATTCTTTGAGAAATTAATATATTTTCAAGTCTTACCTGCCATTTTCCTGCCACTTTGTTGATTAGGTCTATAAAATACTACAGATCCATTCAGAGCAGAGTTACAGGGAGCTAACCATAGGCCAGTTTGACACAATTTTATTTGGTGTACATAAGGGTGGGCATTCTTATATGTAACTACTACTCTATATTTCTGACTGAGCCCTAGAGACCCTGAAGATACAGTTCTGTAGTTAGACTTCATGATTTACCAATGTTGTGATTAGATCATTTTATCAATGTATTTTTAATGTGGTGCTTTCTCTATTATCATATTAACAATATAATAATTTTTAAAATGTTTGCCAAATTTTATATTTCCTAATAAATCTATTTTAGAAATTATTTGCATTGTGTTTTTTCTTTGTAAAGAAGTATCATTCCAACTACTAGAAGCATGTTTCATTTGATTCATGTGTCCAAACTTGAGCTAATTTTATTTGCCCTTACATACTGTACCCATATGGTAAGGCAGAAATAAGGAAGGAAGGCTCTAACACAATATCGGTATTTCTTCAGAGCCAGCTTTGCACCATGTGCAAAGAAGCATTCTGACACATGATTCTCAGTGTTTAACTCGGATGTGATTACATTAGAGATAGTAAACATATTGCAAACAAACCTCAAGGTGTCAGTTAACCAAGGATTCCCTTTGGCTGGAAGGGATGGGATCCTGGACAAAGGCTGCCAAAGAATGGTTTGGAAAGCAGATGTGGTTGCTCAGATCTGTAATCCCAGCACTGGAGAGGTTGAGGCAGGAGGACCTAAAGTTCAAAGTCAGCTGGGCTGACTCCACACCTGTACCACAGGTGTGTCCATGCATCTTCATGCATGGACATGCCTTTATCCCAGAAGGCATAGGCAGGTGGATCTCTGAGTTGTATGCCAGCCTGGTGTACAGAGTGAACTCAGAGTTAGGGCTACACAGAGAAACTGTCTCAAAAAATCAATAATAATTCTTTTTTGAGACAAGGTTTCACTATGTAGCCCTGTCTGATCTGAAACTCACTATGTAAACCAGGCTGGCCCTGAACGCATAGATCCACCTGCCTCTGTCTCTGCCTCTGCCTTCTGAGCTTTGGAACTAAAGGGGTGTGCACCTTTAAGAGTAGGATTTTTCTCCCCAAAGGAGATAATTGAATTGGGGTTCAAAGTTTTGTTCCCAAACATCAAAAATTTGCAAATATTCATGTGTCAAGGCTGTTCCACAGGATATCTTGCATAATTTTGCTCTGAGAATGTCTGCACAGATAGGTACTGCCTGAGACTCTGATGATAGTCCCTAGGTAAATGATTTCATTTTACTATGTAGCTCTGGCTGGTCTGGAACTTGATATATAGAAAGACCAGGTTGGCCTCTACTCACAGAGATCTCCTGCTTCTGCCTCCCAAGGGTCTGGAACAAATTGCACCCTTTGTAGTGTGGTTATAAAATTCTTGATTGCTCTCCACACTTCCCTTGTCACAATAACATAAAGTGATGACAATACCACACAGTTTTATTGTGACTACTGAATTAGTACATTATAGAGCAGCTATAGAAAACAGAAATTAGTAAATATGGCCATGTTCCAGCAGTGTTTCACTTAAGGGACAGAGAGCTGGAAAGATGTCTAAAAGGTTCAGAACACTGGCTGTTCTTCCAGAGAACCCAGGTTCAATTCTCAGCACCCATATGGAGTTCACAACTGTCTGTAACTCCAGTTCCAGGGTGTCCAACATCCTCACGCACACATATATATACACAGAGAAAACACCAATACACATAAAACAAGAATTTTTTTAGAAAGGAGGAACTGAAATTTGAACTTCATATGATTTTTCATGTGCCATAAAATATCCCTCTTTTCTTCTTTAGAGTGCTTTTCTAGCATGTTCAAGGCCTGGGTTCGATACCCACCAATGGGGTGGAGGCGGGGGTTGTGGGAGGAACTAGTCCTAGTTTATGCTATAGGGTGCAGACAGGATTTGGCCAGGGCCATTGTATGCCAGTGCCCAAGCCAGGTATCCCATGAAGCCCTAATTTGTTTGCCGGCAAACACCTTTACAGGGCTATGTATCATCTCCTTGTGATGGAAGTAGCTACCCAGTAATGCCCCTGCTCCCACTCAAGGGCCGTTCAGTAATAAAAAACAGTTGGGCTAGAGATGGAGTTCAGTGCTAGAGTGGCATTTGTGAGGCTCTGAGTTTGATCCCACCACTACAAAATAATAAATTAATAAAGACAAAAAATTTACATCAGAAAAAAGCCAACACTGACTCTGGAGGTCACAGGGTTATGTCAGATCTTCCTAATGTTAGCACATTTCATTACATACCACAAATTACATTCACAGGCTAGAGAGATGACTCAAATGGTTAGAATGCTTTCTGTGCATGCACAAGGACCAGGGTTTCTATGCCAACTACCATGTTAAAAGCTGAATGTGGCTGTGCACATACCTGTAATTCTAGCACTGAATGGGGAAGTGGGGAAGAGACAGGAATTCTTTGGGGCTTGCTGGCCACCAGCAGGTTCTTCAGTAGAAAACTCAAAGGAATAATCCGGAGTGTGATAAAGACTTGACATCCAGACTGGAGAGATGGTTCAGTGGTTAAGAGCACTGGCTGCTCTTCTGAAGGTCCTGAGTTCAATTCCCAGCAACCATATGATGGCACACAACCATCAATAATGTGATTTAGCTCCTTTTTCTGGTGTGTCTGAAGACAGCTACAGTGTACTCATACATAAATAATTCTTTTTTTGTTTGTTTGTTTGTTTTTTGTTTTTCAAGACAAGGTTTCTCTGTGTAGCCCTGGCTGTCCTGGAACTCACTCTGTAGACCAGGCTGGCCTTGAACTCAGAAATCCGCCTGCCTTTGCCCCCCAAGTGCTGGGATTAAAGGCATGCGCCACAACTGCCTGGCCATAAATAATTCTTTAAAAAAAAAAAAAAAAAAGAGTTGGCCTTTGCACGCAAACACACACACACACACACACACACACACACAAATTAAATGAAAAGCTTTTCTGTTCATAAATAATGAGCTTTCTGAGAATGAAACCAGAAGAATAATATAGTCTACTCATATTTTCATTAAAAATGAAGCCTAAGAATAAACCTGATTAAGGAAGTAAAAGATATCTACAAGCTACAGATTTAGTGTAATTCTACCAAAATTCCAATGAAATCTTGAGCAAGAATTAGAAAAAAATATCCTAAAATTCATGTGGACTCACAAAACACTCCCAGTAGCCAAAGTATTTGTAAGCAAAAAGAGCAAAACTGTAAGACTGCATAATCTGACTTCATGGTATACTACAGAGATAGTAACAAAAACAGCAAAGAATTTCACAAAAACATAGAGACCAATAGGATAGGAGGTCCAGAAATCTGCACAGCTACAGCTACCTAATGTGGGAGGCAAGTGTCACAAACATGGAAGGGCCATCAAAATGGTTCAGCAGATAACCATGCTTTTCATGCAAGCCTGACTACCTGAGTTTGATCTCTGGAACTCATAGGAAGGTAGACAGAAAGAGATGACTCCTCAGGCTGTCCGTGAATGTATGTGTGTGCTATGGCACATGCACACCCATAAACATGTTTCTCACACACACCCATACTGATAAATAAAATGAATAAATTTAAATGTAAAAATGGAGTCAACTCTTGAGTTCACTCTACATACATACCACTTCACTATAGGGAAATTAATAGTAAGCTAGATTAGGCCATCAGAGTCTGAAATGGTGGGTGAGTATAGAGGTACCTGCATGGAATGTCAACATTGATCCATGAGACAGACAGGAGGTCACCAATTTTGAGGCCAGCCTGGGATATACAAGAAGAACCTGTCTCAAAACAATAATACTTGTTCCTTTAGGCTGGAGAGATGGTTCAAAAGTTAAGAGCACTTGCTCTTATAGAGGACCCAGGTTCAATTCCCAGAACCCATACGGTAACTCATAACCATTCATAATTCCTATTCCAGGGAATCTGATGCCCTTGGTGGGAATATAGTGCACATATATACATGCAGGTAAAATACCCATATACATAAACTTAAAAAATAAAATTGGTTTCTCATAACAAGAATAGAGAAAAGGGGCCAGGCAGTGGTGGCGCACGCCTTTAATCCCAGCACTCGGGAGTCAGAGACAGGTGGATTTCTGAGTTTGAGGCCAACCTGGTCTACAGAGTGAGTTCCAGGACAGCTAGGGCTACACAGAGAAACCCTGCCTCGAAAAACCAAAAATAAAGAGATAGAGAGAGAGTAAGAGAGAGAGAAAAGGGTCTACTTTTCTCTTTTTTATTTTTTTAGTTTATTTATTTTGTTAGAATATTGGGGTTTTTAAGATTTATTTATTTATTATATGTAAGTACACTGTAGCTGTCTTTAGACACTTTTTGTTCTTTCTCTGGCCCTGCTCACTCCAGCCATGCTCGCTGTAGCTGTCTTCAGACACCCCAGAAGAGGGCATCAGATCTCATTACAGATGGTTGTGAGCTACCATGTGGTTGCTGGGATTTGAACTCAGGACCTTCAGAAGAGCAGATAGAGCTCTTAACCACTGAGCCATCTCTCCAGCCCTAGAATATTGTTAAAAGATTAAATATTACCATTATTTGTGTTATTGAAAGTTTTTTTTTTTAATTTAGATTTTCATGTTTATAGGTATTTTTGCATGCATGGATACATGTGCACCACATTTGTGCCCAAAGAGGTCAGAAGAGGGTATTAGGTCCCTTGGACCTGGAGTTACAGATAGGTGTAAACCACTGTATGTGTGCTGGAAAGTAAACCCAGGTTCTCTGTCAGAGCAACAAATGTTCTTCTCTTTTTTTTTTTTTTTCTAGACAGAGTTTCTCTGTGTAGCCCTGGCTGTCCTGGAACTCACTCTCTAGACCAGGCTGGCCTCGAACTCAGAAATCCGCCCGTCTCTGCCTCCCAAGTGCTGGGATTAAAGGCGTGCGCCACCACTGTTCGGCAACAAGTGTTCTTAACTGCTGAACTGTCTCTCCAGCCCTATAAGTTATTATTTTTAAAGATTTAGTGTGTGTGTGTGTGTGTGTGTGTGTGTGTGTGTGTGCGCGCGCGCGCGCATGTGTGCATCTAAGTGAAGGTACCAGTGGACGTCAGAACATGGTGTCCAGGTAGTTGTAAGCTATCTGCTATAGATTCAGGGAACCAAGTTCTGGTTCTCTGTGAGAGCAATGAGCACTCCGAACAGCCTAGCCTTCTTTCCAGCACCCAAGTTGCTTTTATAAGAAAAAAAAAAGACTTTGGATGTTATCTTAGTTAGGGTTTTACTGCTATGAACAGACACCATGACCAAGGCAACTCTTATAAGGACAACATTTAACTGGGACTGGCTTACAGGTTCAGAATTTCTGTCCATTATCATCAAGGTGGGAGCAGGGCAGCTTCCAGGCAGGCATGGAGCTGAAAGTTCTACATCTTCATCTGAAGGCTGCTAGTAGAAGGCTGGCTTCCAGGCAGCTAGGATGAGGGGCTTGAAGCTCATGCCCACAGTGACACACCCACTCCAACAAGGCCATACCTACTCCAACAAGACTACACCTCCTAATAACGCCACTCCCTGGGCCAAGCATATACAAGCCATCACACATGTGGATGGATCAGTAATTCAAAGACATCTAGGGTTACATGAAACCATGACTCAAAACACTTGACAGAGGGATAGAAAGACACCAAATAGTATGGAAAGAAAAGAGACAGCCATCAGTTCTAGATCTACCATTACATACTGGAAGTTCTTCACATAAGTTCTGGGGATACTAAATTCCTGCTCTAATGAAAGCTACCTAAGCCTTATATTCTCAAGTAAAAACAAGAAGATTTCAAGTTCAAGGCCAGCTTTAGCTAAACAGTAAGACTGTCCTTGTTGATTTGAAAGGGTTTCTCTATGTAGTCCTGGCTGTTCTGGAACTCATTCTGTAGACCAGGCTGGCATCCAACACAGAGATCTGCTGCTTTTGCCTCCCCAGTGCTGGGATTAAAGGTATGTATGCACCATTACCACCCTGGCCAGGTTTTACTCTTAAGGAACATTTTCTATTTGTAGTCAAAAGTAAAAATTCATCCTGAGTGAGGTAACTCAGACACAAAAGTACTCACTAATAAGCAGATGTTAACCAAAGAAGTACAGAATACCCAGGATACAGTCCACAGAACTCAAGAAGGCTAACAAGCTAATGGGCCCAAGTGAAGACACCTCAGTCCCACTTGGGAGGGAGAAGAAAGTAATCTGGGATGGGGGTTGGGGGGAGAGGGAGGGAGGGACCTGGCTAGGAGAGGGGACTGGAGGGGGGAAGGGAATGTGATCAGGTATTGGGGTGGAAGACAGGAATGAATCCCTGAGAGCCAGCAGAAAGAATGGAAACAGGCAACTTCCAGAAGTAGGAGGTGGGGGGACCCTCTAGGATGTATCAGAGACCTGGGAGGTAGAGACTCTCAGGACTCAAAGGGAGGGACTTTAGATGAAATGCCCAACAGTGAGGAGAGGGAACTTGTAGAGTCCTCCTCTAGTGAAAGACAGGGCATCATGTGGAGGGATGGGGTTGCCATCCCACAGTCAAAAACTCTGATCCAGAATTGTTCCTGTCTAAAAGAACTGTAGGGACAAAAATGGAGAAGAGACTGGGGGAAAGGAGGTTCATTGACCTCCTTTCATTTAGGCCCCTGACTGGCCTAAATTGGGAGCCAGATCAAGGGGAGGCTCCAAGGTCTGACACTATGCTGATACTGTGGTGTGCTTACAGACAGGAGCCTAGCATGGCAGTTCTCTGAGAGGCCCAAAAAGCACCTGAAAGAGTCAGATGCAGATACTTGCACTCAAACAATGGACAAAAGCCAGGGACCCCTGAGGTTGAATTAAGGAAAAGCTAGAAGAAGCAGAGGAGGGGGGCAACACCATAGGAAGACCAGCATTCTCAACTAACCTGGACCCTCGAGATCTCTCAGACACTGAGCCACCAACCAGGCAGCATACACCAGCTGATATGAGGCCCCCAATACACAGACAGTAGAGTACTGCCGGGTTTGACCTCAATGAGAGAAGATGGACCTAACCCTCAAGAGACCTAAGGCCCCAGGGAGTGGGGAGGTCTGGTGGGGTGGGGGTAGGGGTTGGGGTTGGGGGTAAGGGGTGGGGACATCCTCTTGAGGGGGAAGGAATGGGATGAGGAACAGCCTGAGGGTGGACCAGGAGGAAGATAATGATTGGACTGTAAAAATTATAATTAAATAAATAAGATGTTTAAGTCTGAATATACAAATTTTTCTGTAGCTCTAGCAGCTATACTGTGATGTGCTACTTGAAAGTAGAGTCCAAGCCGGGCAGTGGTAGCACATGCCTTTAATCCCAGCACTCGGGAGGCAGAGGCAGGCAGATTTCTGAGTTCGAGGCCAGCTGGGTCTACAGAGTGAGTTCCAGGACAGTCAGGGCTACACAGAGAAACCCTGTCTCAAAAAAAACCAAACCAAACCAAAACAAAACAAACAAAAAAAAAAAAAAAAGAAGAAGAAGAAGAAGAAGAAATTAGGCTTCAGAGATCCAAATAACCCTATCAAAAAATGGGGAACAGAGCTAAACAGAGAATTCTCAACTGAGGAAACTCGAATGGCTGAGAAGCACCTAAAGAAATGTTCAACATCTTTAGTCATCAGGGAAATGCAAATCAAAACAACCCCGAGATTCCACCTCACACCAGTCAGAATGGCTAAGATCAAAAAATTCAGGTGACAACAGATGCTGTTGAGGAGGTGGAGATTGCTGGTGGGAATGCAAGCTGATACAACCTCTCTGGAAATCAGTTTGTCGGACCCTCAGAAAAATGAACATAATACTACCTGAGGACCCAGATATACCACTCCTGGGCATATAAAGACACATGCTCCACTATGTTCATAGCAGTCATATTTATAATAGCCAGAAACTGGAAACAACCCATATGTCCCTCAACGGAGAATGTGCTACATTTATTTACACAATGGAATACTACTCAGCTATTAAAAACGATTAATTCATAAAATTCTTAGGCAAATGGATGGAATTAGAAAATATCATCCTGAGTGAGGCAATTCAGTCACAAAAGAACACACACAGTATGCACTCAACGATAAGTGGATATTAGCCCAAATGTTTGGAATACCCAAGATTCAATTCACAGACCATATGAAGCCTAAGAAGAAGGAAGACCAAAATGTGGATGCTTCAGTGTTTCTTAGAAGGGTGAACAAAATACTCACAGGAGGAAATATGGAGACAAAGTGTGGAGCAAAGACTGAAGGAAATGCCAACCAGAGACTGCCGCACCTGGTGATCCATCCTGTATACAGTCACCAAACCTGGATGTTATTGTGGTTGCTGGGAAGTGCTTGCTGATGGAAGCATGATAAGCTGTCTCCTGAGAGGTTCAGGCAGAGCCTGACAAATACAGAGGCAGATCCTGGCAGCCAACCATTCGACTGAGCTCGAGGTCCCCAGTGGAGGAGTTGGAGAAGGGACTGAAGGAGCTGAGGGGGTTTGCAGCCCCATGGAGGAAGCAACAGTGTCAACGGGCCAGACCCTCTAGGAGCTTCCAGGGACTGGACCACCAACCAAAGAGTACACATGGAGGGACCCATTACTCCGGCCACATAGGTGGCAGAGGATGGCCTTGTTGGACATCAGTAGGAGGAAAGACCTTTGGGCCTGAATGTTTTTGATGCCCCAGTGTAGGGGAATGCCAGGAAGGGAAGATGGGAATAGGTGGGTGGGTGGGTGAGCACCCTCATAGAGGAAGGGGTAGGGGGGTGGGATAGGGGGTTTCTGGAAGGGAGACTTGGAAAGGGGAAAACATTTGAAATGTAAATAAAGAAAATATCATATATATATATATATACACATATATATATGCTAATGATAAAAATGTTTAAGATTAAATAACATTTAATTGTAATAAGAAATAGGTATGTATGCAGTTCAAAATTGCTGAATACAATAACATACAATTGATGGCAAAATAAATAAATAAATAAATCTCTGCACATGCTTCCAGGAGCTGTGACATTAAGAAGCATTGAATTCGAAGGGGTCAGTTTCAATTACTTGATATGATTTTTTTTTTCTTTTTTTTTCTTTTGGTTTTTCGAGACAAGGTTTCTCTGTGTAGCCCTGGCTGTCTTGGAACTCACTCTGTAGACCATGCTGGCCTCGAACTCAGAAATCCACCTGCCTCTGCCTCCCAAGTGCTGGGATTAAAGGTGTGCGCCACCACTGCCCGGCGATTTATTTTTCTTTTAAGTATCCCTTCAGGGTAGGGGTAGGTTGCTATTTCTTTTAGACTTGCTTCTCTCTTCCATTTCGAACAGTCCCCATAATTTGTTGAGTTCTATTCAAAGTCTGCAGAGCAGTGTTTTCAGTATCTATAGCCAGAGGGATAACATTTTTCTTGTTGATGATTTATGTTATTTGATTATTTCTTCTTCTTTTTTTTCCTTTTTGTTTCCTTTGGATTTCAGAATATTATGTGTGGCTTACTTGAACCTAGTAGATCGTTTTATGTAAATAAGCATCTGATCAGAGAATGTTAGGTAATCATAGATAAAAACAAAACAAATCCAAAAAATAAATCCAAACATGAAATGCAAAAAAAAAAAAAAAAAAGTAGAGTCCAAGAAACTACTACTTTGATATCAATGACTAAACAGGAAAAACAGGGAGGTGGAATAATTAAAAATGAAGACATGTGGGTAATTCCTTCTTAGGAAGTGGCTAAGGGACAGTGATCTGGGCAATCAGTTTTACATGTTACAGTTTTACAGTTTTTACATACAATGATATACAGTTTATTTTTAAAGTGTTTGATTTGTTAGATTCATTGATCTTGATTTTATGTGTATGGTGTTTTATGTATATAGATGCATGTGCACCATATGTGTGCCTGGCACCCATGGAGATCAGAAGAGGGTATTTGATTCCTTGGAACTGGAACATAGATGTTTGTGTACCATTGCATGGGTGCTCTGTGAGAGCAACAAGTGCTTCTAATGGCTAAGGCAACTCTTTAGCCCTTGTTTTGTTTTTTGTTTGTTTTGCTGAAACAGAGTCTCCTTCTGTCATCCAGACAGGACTCTTTGTAGCCCAGGTTGGCCTAAAGCACACACTTCCCCTATCTCAGCCTCCTAGTCCTTGACTGCCAGCTGAAAAGGTACTTTGTCTTTCAGTGCTTATGCAAGGATAGAGGCCTAACAGATGTGCATCAGCGCTGACCCTGGCTCTAGGTTAGAGAGAATAGGAAACAGTGCTGGACCCTACTATAATAGACCAGGCTGAAGGCCTACAGTTCTGCAATTGGAAGCAAGGGTGATTCGCCACATTTTGTTTTCACTTACCTTAAAAGTGGCTATTTTGCAGAAAGTTAAAAGGATCTTTGAGTTCCATTTTATTTTTTCCTTGGATTTGTAGGTCTTCAACACAAATTCTATCTAATGCAGTCATTAAAATGTCTCTGGCACCCAGGAAAACTCCTTGAACCTTGGGTTTTTGGTAACCTGGTAGTAGAGGACCTTTTATGTTCTCATGGAATAAACATGTCCAGAAAGAGTGGAAAAGGGAGCAGGTTCAATCATCTGAAGGGTTGGTAGCAAACTCTAAGCAGGACTTTTATTCCAAGGACTTATTTGAACAATCCAGTCATCAAGGTTGTCTAAGAATGATTTATGTTTCATAACTCCTCAAGGCCCAAAGGACCATGCTCAAGAGACAGCCTTATGTTCTCTGGATTTTAATTCCCACTACATTTAAAGGGTTAATCTCAAGTAATATAATATGCCTGCTACATTTTATATTTATCTCATGTGGTCCTCACCATATGAAATGGGCCTTAGTGAAGGCAGAGCAGCCAGTTAACATGCAGTGGCAGGGTTTTGGAAGGGCGATGGCAGTGTGGAGAAAGCAGTAAAAAGATCTAATAATTGGTAGGATTAGTGAGAGCCTGGAACGCTGATGCTGGTTGCTGCTTGTCGATGAAGGAACTGTTAATCCCACCAGGTGAGAATAAAACCACCACACAAGTTTAAGCCAAATTTGAAGCAAGTTTTAGTTAAATAGTGGCCAGGATGATGGCCACTGTGATCAGGTCCATTCCTGAGTACCCAGAAAATGACAAGTCTCATTTTGCAGAGACCTTTTTAGGCCTTTTTAGGCCACCCTTAAGGCCATCCAGTCCAGTCAGAGGCAGGCATACATCCTGGTGCATTTCCCGCCTATATACCTCCTGGCTACATGTGATCAAACATACCCAGTATAGCTGGATCCAACAAACTTGTTTAGGGGTGTTAAAACATATGGCTTGTTATCTCCCATAAACAATAGCTTCTAGCATTTCAGGGATTATCTCTCCTAGGGCAAAGGATTTGCAGGATAAGAGGTATTTTTTTCATGGATCTTGAGATGGTTTGTACATGCTCAGCCCAGGGAGTGGCACTATTAGAAGGTGTGGTCCTGTTGGAGTAGGTGTGTCACTGTGGGTGTGGGCTTTAAGATCCTCATCCTAGCTACCTGGAAACCAGTATTCTGCTAGCAGCCTTCAGATGAAGATGTAGAACTCTCAGCTTCTCTTGCACCATGCCTGCCTGGATGCTGCTATGCTCAGGCCTTGATGATGGTGGACTGAACCTCTAAACCTGTAAGCCAGCCCCAATTAAATGTTGTCCTTTATGAAACTTGCATTGGTCATGGTGTCTGTTCATAGCAGTACAACCCTAACTAAAACAGCTCTTTTAGGCATAGTAATTTAAACTTACAACATAACTTTGACTCTCACAGAACTAGTATAGAAGATGAGGGAGGAAAGGGGATGGCAACCATGTCTCTTAACTTCTAAGGACTAGAAGATGGTCGCTATTCACCAAGGATTTTAACTGAGTGTGGTGACACAGGCCTGTAATCCCAGCACTTGGGAACCACAGGTGAGATGATTAGGAGCTCGTCGATCCCCCTGGGGTTTTTAAAGAATTCAATGCCAATCTGGGTTACATGAGACTGTCTCAAAGAAGGAGAGCTGTTGACTAGAGGATGCCTCCTCTCACACTCATACAGGAGAGCTCATTCCTTCATCCTCTACCCATTTGCCTTATAGTCAACTTTTTGAACCAAATAACTTGTTCCTCTAGGCTGGGACAAATAATCCCTATTCAAGGACAAATAATTCATGATTGGCTAGTAACTCATTTATTGTACCTAGAAAAATTGGGCACAAATGGCAAAGTGCTTATTTGGCACCCCCCAACATGGGCTTTCACTTCCAGCACTGTTTTAGACACAGAGATGTTCCTGTTTGTCCATGCTGGCCTCATAATCTTGAGTTGAATTGGTCCTGCCACACCTCTGAGTGGCTGGGATTACAAGTGTCTGACACCTTGCCTGTGTCCTCCGTGGTTTTGAACTAGGAAGTGGAGGAAGAATCTGATATAAGCTATAGTCTAGCTATAAAGGAAAAGTCAAGTAACAAAATGGAGATTAGCAATGGCAAGCTGGCTCAGCTAGGGTGCCAGTAACAAGTGGAACACTCAAAGTTCACAACTTGAAGTTGCGCTGGGCAGTGGTGGTGTACCCCTTTAATCCCAGCACTTGGGAGGCAGAGGCAGGTGGATCTCTGAGTTCGAGGCCAGCCTGGTCTACAGAGTGAGTTCCAGGACAGCCAGGGCTACTCAGAGAAACCCTGTCTCGAAAAACCAAAAAAAAAAAAAGTTGTTGCTAAAAGGACCATTTACAGAGGTATGAACTATCTTCAGAGAATCAGGGGCCAGCTAGTACAGTACCCTGAGGGCTGGTGGTTATCTCTATGACTAAAAGGGCAAAGACAAATACAGAAGAACTGGTAGAGAGAAAATTCTGCCCATAAACTTTGGCGATCTGCCTTGAGGAATGACGACTGTGAACTTCCATATCTTCAGACCTTTCTAATAGTCAGATACGAGAGGGCAAGTCTGCACACTGCTACTATCTAGGAAGGTTAGAGTTCCCTGGTACAAGGTCAGGAGAAGGAGGACTGCCAAGTTGGGTGGCACGTGACTACAGCTCCAGGAAGAACTTGGGAATCTAAGTCTGGTAGATTTTAAATTTGAAGTCAGTCTAGGCTACATAGCAAATACCAGGGCAGGCTGGGGATGTCCGGCGCTACCGTCTCGCCAGCAAGAACGACGCGGCACACATAGGATCCTTCTGCAGTAAAGCTTTAATGCATCTTGAGAGGGAGAGCATAAGCTTGCCACGAGTGGAGACCCCGAACAATAGAACACCCGTCCCTTATATAGGTCACAGCGCTTGTCTGGGACGCGGAGCTTCTCCATTGGCTCCCCGCATCAGGCCAGATGCCACCACGAGAGAGGCTGAGACTCTGAGGTGGAAAATTACCAGGTGCATGCGCACTAGCCTGTTTATAACTTGTCCTCGGCCGAATGTAGGCGCCATCTTGTAATGGCGAATGTGGGTGCTCAGGCGGCTCCCTACATGGGCCACCTAATGTGATTCCATTACAATAAACAAACCAAAATAAAACAACAAAAATCTACAAAGCAACCAGACAAAACACAGGACAACCCATTTTCCAGACCCTTCCTAGGGAGATATTACTCTACCTCTTAATAAAAGTTTTCTTGCTTGCTCTTCAAAAACAAAACATGAAATAAACACAAAGAACAGAAAAAAGGCTGGAGTGAACAACAACAACAAAAATATTGAAGCTCTTTACAAGAAGCAGTTATGGTCAGGCACCGGTGACAGTAGCACAAGCCTCCTAGCAAGAGGCAGGGGGATCTCTGAGTTCGAGGCCAGCCTGGTCTTCAGAGTGAGTTCCAGAACAGCCAGAGCCTCACAGAGAAACCCTGTCTTGAGAAATAAAAGAGGTGTAGAAAGAGGAGAAGGAAGAGGAGTAGAAAGAGGAGGAGGAGAAAGAGGAGTAGAAAGAGGAGGAAGAGGAGGAGGAAGAGGAAGAGCAGCAGCAGGAGGAAGCAGGAGTTCTAAGTACTTGAAAGATAGATAACATTCAGCCCCTGGCCAAGTAGTAACAATGCACTACAATAAAGGCTTTAAACCCTGCCACTGTTTTCTAGAGTCCCCAGACCACAGCTGCTCTCAGTTCTCTCCCAGCAAAGCAAATACTGTTCCTAGAAACTGTTTCTTCATCATCCTTCACCTTGGTTTAAGGAGTCTGTCTGTCTGTCTGTCTCTCTTTTGGGGGGAAGAGAGTTGTTCCAGACAGGGTTTCTCTGTATAGTCACGGTTGTCCTAGAACTCACTCTGTAGACCAGGCTGGTCTCAAACACAGAAATCTGCCTGCCTCTGCCTCCCAAGTGCTGGGATCAAAGGTGTGTGTGTCATGCCCAGCTGAAACTTTTTTTTTTTTCCAAGACAGGGTTTCTCTGTATAGCCCTGGCTATCCAGGAACTCACTCTGTAGACCAGGTTGGCCTCAAACACAGAAATCCGCCTGTCTCTGCCTCTTAAGTGCTGGGATTAAAGGCGTGCGCCACCACTGCCCGGCTGAAACTTTTTTTTTTTTTTTCTTTATGAGTCTGTGACCTTTAAATACAACACAGAACTGGGACGAGAGCTCAGTCAGCACTTGTGAGGATTTGAGTTTGATACCCAAAAAAGGTCTAACATGGTGGCACTGGGGAGGGGCAGAGTCACTGGCCAGCTAGCCTAGCTTGGTTGGTGAGTTCTAGCTAGTGAGAGAACTTACATCAAATAGATGATAGATAGATAGATAGATAGATAGATAAACAAAATAGAAATGGGTGGATGCTGCCTGAAGTATGTATTTAATACATATACCCCTGTGTGCATACACACACACACATATATGCGTGGGTGCACCAAATATCCATAGCGGCACAAGTAAATGGGATTTTAGAGAGAAACTATCATATTTCCTTTTCCTTCACTGACTCAGTCTTGTATTTCAAAAAGCTGATGGTAAAAAACAAATACAATGTGTTCAGAATCCCATTGACTGGTGCTTGTTGGTACAGTTCTATAGTGTTCAGAATCCCATTGACTGGTGTTGTTGGTACAATTCTATACAGGAATTAAGTATTTGCCAACTGGTTTTGAAAAAACAAAAACTAATTACAAAAACAACTAGCAGCCAGGCAGTGGTGGCGCATACCTTTAATCCCAGCATTCAGGTGGCAGAGACAGGGGGATCTCTGTCAGTCAGAGGGCAACTTGATCTACAAAGCTAGTTCCAGGACAGCCAGGGCTACACAAAGAAACCCTGTCTCAAAAAACAACAAACAAATAAACAAAAAGTTGGTTTTGGGCACTGCAGATGGACGTATAGTCCTCATTGACTAGCAGCCAGTTACAGGAGGTTGCTTAGGATCAGGTAACCTGAAGATTTCCATGTAGAAAACCAGCAAAGCCTCACTGTTTATAGCTGATGTAATGTGTGAGGTGGTGATTTAACAGGGTTGGGGGTGGCATGAGGTGGAGAAAACATTTTCAGGAGTAGAATAGTTCTTAATGATGACCTTGTAGAACAGAACTTTGCTAAACCAGAAGCCTGTGCAGCCAATATCACCTCAGATCAAATTTCAATGCTAAAAAGAAAGAGCTTGCTAGGCTTACCAAAATGTATCTGTACTATGTTAATACCCAATCGCTGGGGAGAAATATTGGGAATATAGTTAAAACTGTAATCAAGTGCGATTTCTACAGATTAAGGCCTGGGTAATAAATGGAGTGATGGCTCACCTCCACCAATCCCAGCACTTGGAGGAGTCAAGGTCAAAGTTAAATCCCAAACCCTGGGGCAAATGGCTGAGGTGCCTATTTAACACATCAAAGGGAACTTGGCATTTAGGTTCTCCCTGCACCTCTCAGTCTCTACCAGTTACTGGGCCCTCCTGGCTGCCATACCCCCAACCCCTACACTGAGCTCCCCAGCCCAGGCAGCTGGGCTACTCTTCCCTCTATAATGCAACCATCTTGGTTGCATGTCCCTTATGTACCCTTGGCCTCCTGGCTGCAGTTTGTCCCTTTTTCTCCCCTCTTCCATCCCCTCCCCTTCTCCCCACAAGCCCCAGCTCAGCCTCAGTCTGGTCTTGTCCACTTTGGACTCCTCCACTCCTAGGAGCAGTCATTCCTCTCCTCTGTATTTCTCTTTTCACTCAGTCAGTTGTTCAAAGCTAAGGGGCTGGAGAAATCGCTTGCCACTCTGGCTTCCCAGTACCATGCTGGGCAGTCACAACAGCCTGTATCTCCAGCTCAAGGAGGATCCAATACCTCCAGTGATCCAGGGCACCTGCACACTTGTGCATACAAACGTGCACACACATTCCTGTAATTAAAAATAGAATAATTCATGCTGGATGAGGCAGTGCACTTCCTTAATCACATCATTTGGGAGGCAGAGGCAGGCGGATCTAAAAAAGGAAATCTAGATGGAGTGAATGTACAAAGTCAACTGGGTGTGGTACTTATGCTTTAATACCAGCCCTAGGGACTCTAAAAAAATCTTAAAAAAAGTTCAAGACTAGCTGGTGCGTAGTACTCACGCCTGTAGTCACCCCAACATTTAAAAGGCTGAGGCAGGCACATTCCTTTGAGTTCAGAACCAGACTGGTCTAAGTCGATGGCTTTCAGAGCAGCCTGGACTAGAGAGGTAAGCTGTCTCAAAAGCAAGCTCACGGCCAGCCTCGAGATCGAGGTCAACTTGTGCTAAAGGAGACCTAGTTTGAAAACATCAAAACCCACTGAAAAAGTGAAAAATGAAAAAGGTGGCGAAATGTTAAGTGTTTGTTTTACTCAAGAGCACTCAAATATTTCGTTGTCTGTGGGTTAGAATCAGGACGGACAAGTGCATTTCTTGTAGTGTCGCGGCTGGGTCGTCACCTGAACTTGGCTCCGGATCAGGAGTGCCTACGGAGCCCACAGCGTTACTGGGAAACTTTTCTCGGGTCTCGAGCACCCGCCCTCGTGAAAAGCCCGAAGCGCTTCACCTTAGCGCAAATGGACTTTCTGGTTTTCTCGGTTCCCGAAGAAAGTCCTCCTTGTCCCTGGGTTACAGATGTCGGGTGCTCCCTAAGAGTAGCAGGTTCATTCTCGCGGGCCGCGGGCCCTTATCAGACCACGCCCGCCGCACTCCCGAAGACTCCTCAGGCTGCAGTCGCCCGCAACATTTAGGGGTGCCCGGGAGTAGCCACGTCACTCTCCAGGGTGCCCGCCCCCTCTCCTGCCTCTCCCTCTACCCGCCCCGCCTCTCACCCTCACTGGCCCTTGCCCTGGTCCTTGGGCACCTGGCCTACTGAACGCAGATTCTCCTGGCCGTCTTGCCTTTATCGCGCCCCGCCCACTGGCCCGCCTCTCCCTTTGCGCGTCCCGCCTCTTGGACGCCTCCGCCTCGGCACGCCCAGCCCATCGGCCCGCCTCAGCCTATAAACGCCCCGCCTATTTGACAACCCCGCCCATTGGCCGTCCTCGCCCTCTGCACGCCCCGCCCAGTAGCCTTCCTCGCCCTCTGCTCGCCCCGCCCTTGCCTGCCTCGCCCTCTGCACGCCCCGCCCTCTGGGGCAGTTACCGGCTCAGGCCGCGCGCGCCTCCGCGGCTCGCCAGAGATCCTTCAGACTGGCTGGAGCGCAGCGTTGTCGCCCGCGCCCGCTGAGGGCTCGCGGCTCGGGCGCGCCTGGCGCGTGTGGCGAGCTCCGGCCGTGCGCTGCGACGAGGCCGGGCGGCGGGCGGTTAGCGCTCCGCTCGGCGGGCGGGGAGGACGGGCACGCCGGGCGCTGCACGCCTCGGCGGGCGGGTTCCGCGTCCCAGGACCGAAGCGGGTCGGTGCCCCCGTGTGGAGAGAGGGGCGGCCGGGCTCCCTGGACCCGGACCGCCCCCGGCTGGGCAGGAGGCTGGGGCCAGGGGCCGGCCATGTCCGCTCGCGCCCCGGTGCCCGCCGCCGCCCCCCGGGAGGACCCGCCCGCCGTGGCCGGAGACCGGGACGCGCTGTTGGCAGCGGCGAGCCGGCGGGCGGAGCAGCCGGCGCCCGGTGAGCGGGAGGGTAAGGAGGCGAGGGAGGAGCGGGCCTCGGCCGCCACCAGCGCGGGGGCGCGGGGAGAGCCGTCGCCGGCGCTCGTGCTGGGACACAGCGTGCCGCAAGCGGCCGTGCCCGTGAGGCCGCTGGCGCTGCACCTGGCGCACAAGGCGCGTGCGCCCGGGGGTCCCTTCGGCGGGGAGGCCCCGCCGCCGCCGCCGCCGCCACCGCCACCACCACCACCGCCGCCGCCGCCGCCGCCGCCAGCACCGCGGGACCCACCGGAGGACGCCCGCGAGGACCCAGCGGCAGCCGGCCCCGAGGACAAGCCGCCGCCGCCGCCGCCGCCGCCGCCAAAGGGGAACCCGTGGACCAAGAAGCTGCCGCAGCACCTGTCCCCCGTGGGCACCGGCGTGCCGCCGCCTGCTCAGGACTCCCCGGAGGCCGGTGAGTTCGGTCCACGGGAGGTGTTTGGTTCCTAGGTGTCATTCACCGTGCCGATTTACATAAATGGACATCTAGGAGAGGGAGCGACAGGAAGAGGTGGGACCTCAGGTTCTCCTTGACGGGTAGGGGCACGACGTGGGTGACAGGGCAGTGCGGCTGTGCTGGGCTCGTGCCTTCACGTGTCGGCGTCCTGGACACGGTGAATACTGTGGAAAAGTTTCCGCGAACTTGCCACAGAGTGGGAGCGAGTCGGGACGAGCGGATTTGTGAGTAAGTGGAAGCGCGGTTGGGCTCGCTCCTGAAGTGTTGAAACGAAAGTCTCAAAAAGCTGTTAGGTAGATGTGGCTCTGAAGGCAGCTGGTATTAGGTGTTTTTCGTTATGTGGTTGTGTTTCAGAATGCCTGAGATAGGACAGTTGATTCAGAGTCCGGATCGCACAGCTGGTCCCACGGTAACCTGCGCGTTAGAAATTGGCTTGTGCCATTTCGTTCGAATGCTGACCAATGCAATATGGCCCTTGGGGCTTTATTTGGGTTGCAGCAACTGCAGTTTAGAAAATAAAATTAAGACTGGCTTGTATTTGGTGGTGCATGCCTATTGGTGCGGAGGATTAGGTGTTCGAAGCCAGACTGAGCTATTTATTTAGTAAAGTCTTTCAAAAAGAGAAAAAGTTAGAATGGAAATGCTGAGTAAAACTCTCCATTTGTTTTTAAAATTAAACTGCACTAAAATAACTGGGCCTTTTCTGTGGAAATTGCCGCTGTTTTGTTGGCAAGTTTTCACTGGTGTGGGGAGAGTCGGTGAACAGCCGAAGTTTGAGCATGTTTATGGGGTTGTGAGGGTCAAACGCGGTGAAGGGATCCTGTACAATTGTGACTGTTGTATTGATCTCTCCTGTAGGGGGAGATAAATGTTGAACCAATTTAGTTTCTTAGCTTTTGCATGGAGAAATGCTCATTAACTTATTTGTTTTTGTTATCTTATTTGCTTTTTGAAACACTATCTACTTGTGTAGCCCAGGCTGCTTTGGAATTCTTGATCCTCCTGTCACTGCCTCCTTCCAGTTGCTGGGATTATAGGCGTTCTGCTCTCCTTTAATTCTTACTGAAATTTTGGCACTTTCAGGAGAAACAAAACAAAAACACTGAATTTTGCTCTTTGTCTCGTATTAGCATAATTCTGGTCTGCTGAAATGGGCTGCTTACTACCATTGCTAAGTAAGTGAAGAGAACATGGTGTACCAAGTCTTCCTAAACTTGAGTAGAAAAACCTGTTGATCACATTATTAATTATTATCCCTCCATATTTAGATTTACACACAGTATTAGGCATTATAGTATTTATTGAACTACTAAGTATTAACACAGTTTTCTAGACTTTAAAACTTTTCAATGGAAACTGGAGATTCTTCCCCAACCCCCCCACCCCAAAATAAGGGGATGAGCCTAGGGCTTTGTGCTTGCTGGGCAAGGGCTTTATAATCAATCTGTACGTGCAGATTTTCTAACCCCCCCCCAAGAATTTTATTTCAGATTACTTGGAAAAATATTAAAATAATATTAAAAATATTACTTGTGCCTTGGCTCCCCAGTCTTCCTTAGATTAAGGATACAATAACTTACCTGGGAGTGTGGTTCATACCTGTAATTCCAGCAGGAGGTTTACAGTTTGTGGCCAGCCTGGATTATACTCTAAGACCACGTTCTCAGAAAATCCGAAGCCAGGCCTTTAATTCCAGCACTTTTGAAGGAGTGGCAGTGGATCTCTGAATTCAAGGTCAGCCTGGTCTACTTAGTTTCAGGACAGCCAGGGCTATGTAGACAGACCTTTCTCAAAATCAAAAGAAGCTCCAGTTGTACCAGTGTTCTGTATTACATTCTGGGGTCACTGCAATATTAGGAATGCTTTTCTTCACATCTGTGGCAGTGTGACAATGCTGACTCTAAGCTGTTCCTCTACAGTGTCTAATGGGTAACTTAGAGAGTGGTGTAGGAATGTACTGCTGAAAGAAAAGGGTGATAGTGTAGTTATTACTAACTAGCTAGTTGACTTTTGGCAAGATTATTGGTCTTATAAATTAGTGACATGGATGGGTTCATGTCTTCTATTTGTTCTTTGTTTGAGAAGGCATTTTTCTGGATTATAGAGGCTAGCAACAAACCCAGACCTCCCTCTTGGTCTTCCTGGTAGCTGAGGTAATGGGCACAAAGGAGCCACTGCTCCCAAATCTTTTTTTTTTTTTTAAAAAAGATTCATTTGTTTATTTCATGTATGTGGGTATACCATCATCGTCTTCAGACATACCAGAAAACAGTATAGGATGCCCATTACAGATGGTTGAGAGCCACCATGTGGTTGTTGGGAATTGAACTCAGGACCTCTGGAAGAGCAAGCAGTCAGTGCTCATAACTGCTGTGCCATCTTTCCAGCACCCAAATCTTACAGTACTTAAAACAAGAGTGCTGGCTGGCAGTGGTGGCACACGCCTTTAATCCCAGCACTTGGGAGGCAGAGGCAGGCGGATTTCTGAGTTCGAGGCCAGCCTGGTCTACAGAGTAAGTTTCAGGACAGCCAGGGTTATACAGAGAAACCCTGTCTCGAAAAAACCAACCAACAAACAAACAAACAAAATAACAAAAAGTGCTTCCTACGTGCAAGCTAGATGCCATGGCCTCTTTCTTGTTTTCCTAAGAAAAATGAATAGGGTGAGCTAGAGCTCCGACAGATAGTTCTGTAGTTAAAAGTGCTCATTGCTTTAAACAGAGCACCTACATCTGGCTCACCCAGTTCTAGAGGATCTATTGCCCTTTAGCCCTGAGGGTTAAAGCCCATGTGCACATGGGTGGTACACATACACAAAAATAAGGAACCTTCTAAAGGATGAAATTTTAAGGAGGGGGGGAGGCAATAAGCTGTGCAGTGGCACATGCCTACAGTCCCAGCTGCTCTGAAGTTGAGATTGGAGGATCAACTACACCTAGTAGTTTGAGACCAGCCAAGGCAATAGGGCTGCTGAGGTGGCTCAGAGCTTAAGAGCACATAGTGCTCTTTTACAGGGTATGGGTAATTGCAGCTCCAGAGAAGAAGCTCAACACTCTCTTCTCACCTCCTTGGGCACCTGCAGTCACATACAGATAAATACATAATTAAAGCGAAATAAATATTTGAAAAATATAATGAGTCCCTATATCAAAAAGAGAATAATTGTAATGAAAAAATAAGTATGTCCAGAGATGATTTAGGATTCAAAGAATGTAGATTGAGTTATAATAAATTATCAGTCTGATAGAATGCTTCTAGGATTTATTCTACAAAATAGGATACTCTTGAGAGAAAGAGGATTTTAATCCCAGCCAAACTACTATTCTTATTAATGAAGTGAAGGGATTACATCCACAACTTTTTGTCATAAACATTATTAGATGTAGAGGCATTATAGGAGCATGGGGAGTCTTTCTATAGGATATGATCATGGACTTCATTCATTACATTCATTTGGTTAGTGTGTGCATGCACACATCATGGTGGTTTATGTGAAGATCAGAGAACAGCTTTGGGGGAGTTGTTCCTTTTTTTTTTTTTTTTTGGTTTTTCTAGACAGGGGTTCTCTGTCCTGGATCTTACTCTGTAGACCAGGCTGGCCTTGAACTCAGAAATCTGCCTGCCTCTGCCTCCCGAGTGCTGGGATTAAAGGCGTGCGCCACCACTGCTCCCCAAGTTGTTCCTTTTCTTGAATCATGTGTGTTCTGGGGATCAAACTCAGGTTAGGCTTAGTAGTAAGCTCCTTACCTTCTTAGCCATTTCAGCCTAGCTTTCTCTAGACAAAAGTGAGACAGATGCTTGATAGCTCCCATGTTTTCCGACACTCTCTTCCACTTTTAGGATGACTCTGGTGGTATATTGCTGTTTGGGAGAAACCAGATAAAATACTTCCGCCAATGTTGAGATTGGTATTAAGACTTCTGACCTGAGATCTTCCCAAACCACCTTAAACTTGTGTTAAGTAGTTGCAATTAGTTAATAAGCTCTTGATTAAATAACAGTCTAAAACATGTTAATTACTTGCTTGTAGTTGTGGTTGTACAGTAAAAATCAGTCTTGTAGTATAATTTTTCAGAAACAGAGTATGAAAATATTAATATTTTGTCCTTTTTTCATTCTTATTCTTTGAACCCTACGTTGTTGTTTTGAGAAAGGATCTCACTATGTAGCACTGGCTGGCCTGGGATTCACTCTGTAGACCAGACTGGCCTCAAGCAGTGATCCACCTGCCTTTGCCTTCCTAGTGCTGGGATTAAAGGCAAGTGCTACCATGCCTGGCTATGTTGCTCTTTATCAACACACTTCCCATTTTCTTTTTTCAGAAACCGTACGTTTGCTATTAGTGCCTTCATGAAATACGTCTTAAACAAATTCTTTTATTATAAAATATATAAATATATAATATAAATAAAGATGTAAAATAATATATATTATATATCCTTATAGCTTATAAAAATGAAACTACTGGGACTTGCGCGAGCACACCCCACAGACAACCATAACTTTTTGATCTTGTGATGTTCCCTTCAAAAAGTCCTGTTACTGACTACTAATCTGTTTACTAATTTTTTAAAGACCATTTTAACAATTACTTTCCAACAAGTGTATTCTATAGAACATATGAGACATAAAATTTCATTCACAGTACTGGATGATTGCTGGGTAGTGGTGGTGCATGCCTTTGGTCCTATGACTCAGGAGGCAGAGGCAAGCAGATCTTTGAGTTTGAGGCCAGCCTGGTCTACAGAGTGAGTTCTGGACAGCTAGAGCCACACAGAGAAACCTTGCCTTGAAAAACAGAAAACAAAAACCAAAAAGATACTGGGTGATTTTTAAATTTAATTTAATTTTTTGAGACAGGGCTTTGTGTACCTCAGGCTAGCCTGAAAAAACTTAAGTAGCCAAATTTCTGATCCTCCTACTTCCTCTTTCTAAGTACTGTGACTACAGGCCAGTGCCTTTGCCCACCCGTCTGCCTACTCCTTTATAATCTAGACTCATTTTTAAAATTGTATAGTAATCCATAAATATAGCTCACATAGCTAATTTAGCATTGACCTATTGAGTCTTGATTGTTCCCTTCCTTTATCTTAACAAAGTAACATTTTATATGTATCTTGTCATTGTCTATGCCTTTCCATAGGGTAAATGTAGAAATCAACTGTTATACCACAGGATATTACTGTTTGACTATAAATTGATAAAAAAAAATACACACACACACACACACATACACACAAACACACATATGTTAGCATAGGAGAGAATCCTTTTCTTGTTTTTTGAGTTTGGGGAGTTTTCTCTTTTTACATGAGAGTCTTGATGTATACAGCTCAGATTGACTTTTTTTTTTTAAAAGATTTATTTTATTTATGAGTATGCTGTAGCTGTCTTCAGACACACCAGAAGAGGGTGTCAGATCCCATTACAGATGGTTGTGAGCCACCATGTGGTTGCTGGGAATTGAACTCAGGACCTCTGGAAGAGCAGCCAGTGTTCTTAACCACCGAGCCGTCTCTCCAGCCCAGACTTTTTTTGAGTTTCTTACTTCAGCCTTCCCAGTGCTAGGATTATAAGCCTGAACCACTAACCTGGATCTTTAGGTATATTTTTATTTTATGTGTTTGGGTGTTTTGCCTACATGTATGTCTGTACCACCTGCATGTATGATGCCTTCAGAGGTCAGAAGATGGCATTGGATCTCCTGGAACTGGAGTTACAGTTGGTGAGCCACCATGTGAGTACTGGGAATTGAACCTGGGTCTTTTGCAAAAGTAACCAGCTTTTAATTTAACCACTGAGCCATCTCTCCAGCTCTCAAATAATATTTTTATTGGAGACTCTAGTTTCTTTTCCCATGGCTGTCCCCCACCTTGTCTATACTCATGTTTTTTTATTTATTTCATGGAGTATTTTTTTATTCCTTTATTTTTTGAAATTATACTATAATTATTTCATTTCTTTTCCTTCTTCCTTCCAAACCCTCCTATATACCTCTCAATGTTCTTTCAGCTTTATGACCTCTTTTTCATTGTTATTCTTATGTATGTATTCATATTCCTGCTCTGTATAATGTTACTTGTATGTATGTTTGCAGGTTGATCATTTGTTACTGGATATAACCAATTGTGTTCTTCCTTGGAAAGACTCTTTCAGCATGCCTTTGTAGTTTGTAACTCTTTTTTTTTTGTTTGTTTTTTCAAGACAGGGTTTCTCTGTGTAGCCCTGGCTGTCCTGGAACTCACTCTGTAGACCAGTCTGGCCTGGAACTCAGAAATCCACCTGCCTCTGCCTCCCAAGTGCTGGGATTAAAGGCATGTGCCACCACTGCCAGGCAGTTTGTAACTCTTTGTGTAGTGAGGCTTAGTATTCATTCCCCTGTTCACTTTGGCATGTCTGTTATAGGAATTGCCCTTGTTTAGGTCATACTTAGGTAGGCATATTGGTAAGGCTTTATGGCTGTAGTTGCTGACATTCCTATGAGACCTGATCTTACAGCAAACTTTATGATCCTCTGACTCTTATTGTCTCCCACCCCCTTTTGCAATGTTCCCTGATCTATAGGTGGGTGAGTTGTATTGTAGTTGTATGCAATAGGACTGGGATCCCAAACTCTGCATTTTGATTGATTGTGGTTTTCTTAAAGAGAAGTTTCCAGTTTCCTAAACGGGGAGGGAAAACTACCCTTGGGAATGAGGACAAATATTTAGAATGTAATGAGGGATTATGCTGGCTTAGTAAAATGCTGATTGTAGGCACTCCTGAGATTTCACTAACCCAGGAGAGTTGACTAAGTTTTCCAGAGCAGGCATGATCATTTCCCTGTTTGCAGTGGTGGCGCAAGCCTTTAATCCCAGCACTTGGGAGGCAGAGGCAGGTGGATTTCTGAGTTCCAAGCCAGCCTGGTCTACAGAGTGAGTTCCAGTACAGCCAGGGCTACACAGAGAAACCCTGTCTCGACCCCCCTCCCCCAAATGTTGATTACTGCCAAGGTATATGTTTTATGGCACATATTTTATCCATATGTACATGTATGTGTACACATAACACATGCTATCTATCCCATGTATTTGTAGATTATTACAGGCACATCCCACTATGCCATGTTACCATCTTTCTTTGATAAATGGTTTTTTTGTTTGTTTTTTAAAGTTATATTTAGCTGGGCAGGGGTGCTGCCTGCCTTTAACCCCAGCACCCAGGAGGCTGAGGCAGAGGCAAAGGCATGCAGATCTGAGTTGGGGGGGGGCAGGGGGCATTGATTCACACTCTAAGACAGCCAGGGCAGAAACCCTATCTCCAAAAAATAAAAGATAGAAGGGTAGTTTATATGAGTCTCCCTATTGCCTTGGTGAAAAGTGGTCTAGATCCTTTGTAAATCTGTTTATGATGTGGGGGAAGCGTGTGTGTGTGTGTGTGTGTGTGTGTGTGTGTGAGAGAGAGAGAGAGAGAGAGAGAGAGAGAGAGAGAGAGAGAGAGAGACTTATATGTAGCACATATTCATGGTGTGTGTGTGTGTGTGTGAGAGAGAGAGAGAGAGACTTATATATAGCACATATTCATGGTAGACTCTCCAAGTCCCAGACTAGTATGGCTAGTTGTAGTGGAGAGGAGGATCATTGGAAGTTTTGAGACTAGCTGGTCTGCATAACCAGTTCAAGTCAGCTGGGGCTACACATCCAGGCCTTGCCTCAAAACGTGAATGGGGGTGGGGGGCGTGGATAACATAAAAAACAACTGTACCTTAAAAGCCTTTCTTAAAGATAGTTTTCTTTTTCCTTTTGTTTTTAATGTTTTATTAATGCTTTGTGAATTTCACATCATGTACCACAACCCCACTCATCTCCCCATCCCTCATCCACCCTTGAAACCTACCCCAAAAGAAAATTTTAAAAAAAAAATACCCCTCCAAAGAACAACAAAAAACCAAGTCTCTCTGTGGAAGCTATATCATATCATATCATATCATATTGTATCACACAGCATAACCCCTTGTCTTCACATTTTTACTTGCAAATGTTTACTGTAGTGACTCACTAGTCAGGTTCCAGGCCTCTGGCTTCTATTACACCATCAATACTGGACCTTCAACGGCTATCCTGTTGTTGCCCTGTGTCATGGAGATCCATCAGCGTTGGATCTGCAGGACTGGTCCCTTCACATGGTCCAGCAGTTCATAGATGGGATAGATGTTGGGTTGGGCCAGTTCAAAGCCCTGGATCTGGGCCTGGGTGGTGGCTGAGTTGGTCAGTTTACCAACTCTCCCATACCCACACCACCCTGGCCAGCTCTCTAGCGTTGCCTTTGCTAGCTCACTCGAGGTCACCCCAGGCAAGGTGCAGGACCTGCTATCCCCTATCCCCTACTTTGACACCCTCAGGGCTAGCTCATCCTCTTCCCCCAGCACCAGGATCAACTCTCCTGTGCTGCCCAAGTGAGGTGGTAGGGCCTGCTCTTCCACTCTCATGACCTGGGGGCCAGTTTTCCCACCTGCCCCAGGTGGCAAGGGGGGAGAGAGGGCAGCTCTCTCTGGATCACCCATGCCCCCACCAACAGGGTCGTTGGTGACCCTACCCAGGCGAGCTCCAGGGCCCTCTCTCCCAAGTGCTGCAACCAGTAAGGAATGGGGCCAGCCCTGCACAGCTTTTAGACAACAATATGGTCCCAGCAAGCAGCCCAGACTAGGGAATTAGCATGGACTTTGGTGGTAATAGGACCCATGTACATTGACACAGACCTCTGCTGCTGCATGGTCATGAACTCAGACATGGCCCTTAGCACAGGCCTGGACTTCACTCAGGGGGCAGGGCCAGCTTCTCACAGCAGACTCTGCCTCTCCACCCTGAGTCCTGCCTCTCTTCATTTCCACTTCCCTTTCTTTCCTCTTCCTCCACCACATACATTGTAGTAGCTCCCACTGTAGGTTGGCCCTGGGGCTGGGTTATCTTCTGGTTTTTTCTTTTTTAAAAAAAATTATTATTAGTATTAGTATTAGTATATATTTTTTCAAGACAGGGTTTCTTTATGTAGCCTTGGCTGTTCGTTCTACAACTAGCTCTGTAGGCTAGGTTGGCCTTAAAGTCACAGAGATCCACCTACCTCTGAGCTACCACCTGCTTTAAAAAGACAGTTGGGGTTTTGTTTGTTGGTTTGTTTTGGTTTGGGTTTTTTGTTTGTGTGTGTGTGTGTGTTATTTTGTTTTGGTTTTGTTCATTCGTTTTTTGAGACAGGGTCTTTCTGTAAAGCCCTGGCTGTCCTGGAATTTGCTGTCTAGACCAGGCTGGCCTCCTACTCAGATAATCTGCCTGTCTCTGCCTCTCAGCTGCTGGAGTTAGAGGCATTATGATCTGCCACATGCTTTTTTTACAGAGAATGACAGGTAAATCAGTGTCTGTTGCTTATTTGGGGCACTGACTTTGTGCATGTTGGATAATCTCTCTACTTTCCATTGTACTACAGCCCCAGCCCACAAACTTCTACATAACAGTTACTTTTTGTGTGGCTGGGTTCTGGGTATCCTGGTTAGTTTATTGTTGTTTTATTTTTTATTTCAATTTATTTGCTTGTTTAGTCAACCTGATTTGAACTGACATTTATCCTGCCTCCAGGTTTCTGCCCTGGCTTCCTTCTGTGATGGACTCTAAACCTGGAGGCATAAGAAAGATTAAACAAGTGCATTCCTCTCCAAGTTTCTTTTGGTGATGGTAGTTTTGTTGTTTATTTTTTTTTTAAAGATTTATTTAGTATATGTGTATGAATGTTTTGCCTACATTTATATATGTGTGTGCCTAGTGTCCACAGAGGTCAGAAAAGGGTGTTGGATTTCTTGGAATTTTATTTATGGATGGTTATAGGAATTTTATTTATGGGCTATAGGAACTGAACCTGGGTCCTCTGCAAGAGCAAAAATGCTCTTAAGCCCTGAGTTATCTTTCTAGCCCCTGGTAATGGTGTTTTACAGCAACAGAATCCCTAAGAGACACTGAGTATAATCTATTAAGGTCGCCACACCTGTTTGTTTCCTAGATGTAGTTTGAAGTCTTTTTTTTTTTTTTTTTTTTTTTGAGACAGGGTTTCTCTGTGTAGCCCTGACTGTCCTGGAACTCACTCTGGAGACCAGGCTGGCCTGGAACTCAGAAATCCGCCTGCCTCTGCCTCCCGAGTGCTGGGATTAAAGGCCTGTGCCACCACTGCCCAGCAGTTTGAAGTCTTATAACACTTTTTCTACATGTTTCTTGGTGAATGTATTATATAGAATAATTTATCCTATTACAAATTGAATTGAGGTCTGGGCTGTAACTTGGAGGAAGAACATGCCTTCCCATTCATGATATGTCAAAATAAAAATGAGAGAGAACAAGAAAATGGGTAGAGTAGAATTTTACTTAAAGAAGTTACAGTTTTAATTTTATTCTGTTGTATTTTATTAATAAAAGGACTGATTTGTCAGTTCAGTGTGAATTAGTCTTTTCCAACTTTTTTGAGACTTTGTTCTGTAGACCAAGCTGGCCTTGTACTCAGAGATCCACTTGCCTCTACTTCCCAAGTGCTAGGAGTAAAGGTGTGTGCCAATACTGCCCAGCTAGTATTTTCCACTGTTAAAATGTGGGTTACATTTAAATTTGCATATTACAGTTGATATCTTTCTAGGAATTTGAGAACCAGAAACTTGGATTTTGTTGGGAGTGGTAACTATGCTAACTTGCTAAAATGAAATAATATTCATTTACTAAGTTTATTAAATGAAATGGTTCTAAAAACCAATTTTATATATTTTCTTTAGAGCTCAGTTCCCCAAAAATTATAAAAGCGGGAAAACTCAAGACAAAGAAATCCAACAAGGTATGCTTTTACAGGAAGTTCTTTTTAAATGGTTTCTAAACAATTCTGCTTGAAGTCTGTTCCTAAGACCACTGAATTTTTACTTCAAAGTGGTTGAAAGTCTACATAAAAATAAATATAGGTAATTTTAAATATTACTATTGCTTTATTTGATTCTTTTTTTATTTCTTTTTCCCTTGTGGTTGAGACAGGGTCTCACTACATAGCCTTGCCTGGCATGGAACTCAAAGAGATCACCTGCCTCTGCCTCCTTGCTGGGATCAAAGGCATGTGCCACTATATCTAGTTTGTTGCTTTTGCTGAGACAGGGTCTCGTTGTAGCCCAGGTTAGCCTTTTTCACCCATGGTTGATACTGAGTTCTTGTTCCTCCTATTTCTAAATGCTAAGATTACTGGCATGTACCACCATGCTTGGCTACAAAAATTATTTTTAGCAATTCTTTTTTCTGTTTAAAAATTCTAAAACTCATTTTCAGTTGTAACACTTATTACTTTTTAGGCTAGTGACTTCAGTGATATGGCAAACTGGCCAACACCAAGTGAATTGGTTAACACGGGGGTAAGTGTTTTTTTGTTTTTTTGTTTTTTTTTAAAATTCTGTTTCAAAAAGAAAATTCTTATTTCAACATTATTGTGGTGGGTTATGCTTTGTGTGTCACTAATACATTTCAATTCACAGTTGTTAACACTGTCCATTCCCTTATTTTGGTGGACATTTGAGTTATTGTAAATGAAACTCTATAAAATTTTACACAGAAATTTCCTTTTTTCCCCATAGCAGAAAACTAGGGAAAAGAATGACAAGATCATATACTAGCTATTATTTAGTTTTTTAAGAAACTGCCAAACTTGCTCCCATTGGTGGTGTCTTAGAATTTCAGTTACTTCACAATCTCAGTAATCCTAATTTGGTCAGTTTTTTATTTATATTTTAAGAAATGAGTTATTTTTATTTTATGTACATTGGTGTTCTTCCTGCTTGTATGTGTGTATGAAGGTTTCTAATCTGGAACTGGAGTTATATAGACATTTGTGAGCTGCCATGTGGGTGCTGGGAACCCCTTCCTTTTGAAGAGCGTCAGTGCTCTTAACCATTGAGACATCTCTCCAGCCCAAGCTGGTCAGTTTTTTAAAACTATATCCATTGTGGTAGACATGTGGTTAATTTACACTTCTTTGACCAATGATTGCAGCTTATTCGTGTGTTGGTGAAATTGAGGATCTAACCCCTTACCTTATGCATACTACTAGACAGGTGCCCTACTCCCCAGGTTTTACTTTTGGTAAGTTATTTGCTTTTGCATTTTAAAGCAATATTTAGAATAGGTATATTGAGGGTTTTGTGTGTGTATGTGTGTGTGAAATGCTAATAGAAATGATTCTATTCAGAACAATTTTTTTTTTTTTTGGGCAGTCTCAGAGTGTTATCAGCCAAGGAAATAAAAAGCCACAAATTAAAAAAGAAAAAGAAGAGAAGATTGAAAAAAGAAGCAACAGTGAGAGCAAAGAGAACCGGGAAACAAAACTAGATGGTCCTATTGAGAACGCCAGCGAGGATGAGGCTCAGACAAGCAGCCAGCGGAAGAGAGGTGAGCCGGCCTGAGTCTACATTGTAACTTGAAGTTTTGAAGACTTCATTGCATGGTGATGAGTTGTATGAGTTGTTTGTCTCTTTGTCATCGTGTGTTAAACCTCCAACTGGTTTGGCTTATTTGGTGGTCTTCTGGTCTGCCCCCGCCCCTTATTTATTTTTGCATTTAAACTTTATTCTCTACCAAAAAAATTTTTTTTACATTAAAATTACTTCCTGCATTTCTGAGAAAATGAAAAAACTGGTTTTCTAAGAGAAAAAGTGAAAACAGTTTTAGTCGGTGTGTTGGATTTTTTGGTTTTGTTGTTGCTGTAGCACAGAGTAGCCTGGAACTCACCTTTCTTTTGTCTTAGTGCACATCTGACAACGTTTTCAAGATTTTATTTTTAATTATGTGTGTGCATGTGTGTGTCAGTGTATGGGTATAAGCATGTGGGCACAGATACCCGTGGAATTTAGAAGAAGGTGTTTGATCCCTGGAGTTGTAGGCAGCTCTGAGTTCTCCAATATGGATTCTAGGAGTGGAACTAGGTCTTCTAGAATAGCAGTTTGTGTTCTTTAACCTCTGCGCTGTCAATTCTCCAGACCCAGTTTTAGTCAAGGTTTTCCCTGAAAAGATTAAGTTATCAAGGAAAAATTTACTGCCCTAAATTCTTTTCCATTTTTTTTTCTGGACTCTTGATGTGCTGAGGGGCAAGCTTGGTGAAAGCCTATACGCATTCAGGGTTCCGAGTCTAGGGTGAGTGTAAGAGCTACATAGGCAGTGTTCAGGTAACTTCAAATGAAGGATTCCATTGCCCTAGGAAGGCATTTACTCTGCAGAGGTGAAATGACACACCAAGGCATCTTTGATGGTGTAACCCATGGCACTTAACTTCATGGCTGTCAGGACCAATTTACCATGTCCTAAGCACATACAGCACTTAACTTGATCACTGTCCTTTAAAACTTATTTATTTGAGACAGGGTTTTTCTGTACAATCCTGGCTGTCCTGGAGCTCACTATGTAGACCAGGCTGGCCTCTCACAAAGATTGTCCTGCCTCTGCCTCTTTAATGCTTGGATTAAAAGGATGAAGGTGTGCACAACCATGACTAGCTGAATCATGCAAGAGTCAAGGACTAGGTTCCTTTGATCTACTAAGTAAAGCTTGACTTAGAATAGAGTAAGCAACTGTTAAAATTTTTTCCTTGTTCATTAACTGCTTTGTGACTTAACATTTTCCCTGATTCTTATGATGGTGCTCATGGCTGTCTAAAATTCATACATAAGAAGACCTGTTATTTTGCTTTAAAATTGGTCTTTGTTTTTGTTGCTTCAGTTGAAATTGATTGGCCAGTACTAAGTTAGGTGTTTTATATATATCCAGATAAATTTAAGCCATGAATTGTGCACCGACTGCATATGCATTTTTTCAATGAAGATAATAATACTAACTTTTTTTTTCTTGGTTTCTTAAGACAGAGTTTTTCTGTATAGTCCTTGCTGTCCTGGAACTCACTCTTTAGACCAGGCTAGCCTCAAATTCAGAGATTCATCTGCCTCTGATTCCCAAGTGCTGGGATTAATTTAAAGGCATGTACCACCATCCAGTGACAATTTTATCTTCATATATTTTATTGATGCTCATGCCACAGCATCCATGTGGAGGCCAAAAAACAACTTACAGGAGTTGGTTCTGTCTTCTGTCTATCATGTGAATTCCAAGGATCCAACTCTGGTCTTGAGGCTCAGAAGAACTTGTGTGTGTGTGTGTGAGCCAGCACATGAACCCAGCATATATTCTTTTATTTATTCACTTTTTTATTTAATTTGTTTATTTGAGACAAGGTTTCTCTACATAGTCCAAACTGGCCTGGAACTTAACTATGTTGACTAGGCTGGCCTCAAAATTCACAGATATCTCCCTGCCCGTGCTTCTGTAGTCTGGGATTTAAGGATTGCACCACCCTGCCTGGTTTCTTTTTGAGATTAAAGAAGGGCTTGAGGGTCTGAGAAGTTAGCTCAGGCCAAAAAGTGTTTGGCATCCACACACGAGGACTCAAATTTAATCCCCAGAACCCATGTGAAAAGTGAGGTATGAGGGCAGAACTTGTGAGTTGGAGACAGGTTCTGTAGGACTCACTGGCCAGCCAGTCTAGCAGAATTAGTGATCCGAAGGAAGGTCAGTGAGAAATTTAATCTCAAAAGAGATGGACAGTTTTTCTGAGGACAACTCCAAAGGTTCTCCTCTGATCTTTATGTACAGCATGCATGTATGACATATGCTCATGCATATGCATACACAGATAGCTTGGACTACCATTCACTTGGGAAGCTGAGGTAAGAGTGCAGCTTTGAGGCCAGCCGGTATTACTTAGTGAGTACAGAGCCTGCTAAGACTATATTATATATCAAGAACCTGTCTTGAGAAACCAAAAAGAGTTAAAAGTAGTCAAAGGTGGGATTGGGTTGGGAGGGTAGAGTTGTGCAGACTTTCTAAAACAAACCCTTTTTATGGTTTTATTTGTTTGGTTACCTTGGTTGTTTGGTTGGATTTTCAAGACAGGATGTCTCTGTGTAGCCCTGTAATGCCCAGATTAAAAGCATGTGCCACCACCACTTATATAAGAGTGTGTGTATCCACAGCGTGTATGTGGAGGTGGAAGGCAGCTTGCAAGAGTCAGTTCTTTCCTACTGTATGGGTTTTAAGGATCGAATTCAGTTTGTCAGCTTTTTGGAAGGTGCCTTTACCTGCTGAGGGATCGTGCTGCCATAATATATTCTTTTCTCTTTAAATACTTTGGTCATCTTTCCTTTGTCCTAAATCTTTTTAACTTGGTAGAAAATTAGACAGTGGGTATAACCATAACGTTGTTTTTCTTTTTTGAGACCAGGTCTCTCAATCTACCTCTGGTTATCATAAGACTCACTCAGTGTGTAGCCCAGGCTGTACTTAAACTCACAGAAATCCCCTGACTTTTGCCCCCCAAGTGCTGGAAATAAAGATGTGCACCATCATGCCTGGCATCCAAGATAATTTTTAAGTTACCAGTCCCCAACAGGCGATTGTATCTCTTTTCTCTTCCTCCTCTTCCCCTGCCCTCTCCCTTCCTTTATCCTCCCTTGCCTTCTCCTCTTCCTACTCTTTTGCCTTCTGTTGTTATTTGTCCTTTTATTCAGACAGGGTCTTTTCTCGGGTCCAATCTGTCTTTGATGGTGGGGGAAGTCATGTGGCATGATCTGGAGTTACTGGCTATATTTCATCCTCAGGCAGCAGAAAGCCACGAAGAGACTTTCTCATGTGCCCTGACCCGTAAAATAGTGCTGGCAACTGTTAATTCTGGCCCACCTTAATTAACAGAATCTAAGAAATCTTATAGACAAAAGGCTAATTTCCTTGATGATTCCAAATACTTTCAAGTTGACAACTGAAATTAAATATCATCAAATGGACCTTTAATCCCAGTAGTTGTGAGGCAGAGACATATGGATCTTTGTGAGTTTGAGGATAGCCAGGTCTACAGTCTGAGTTTCAGGACAACCAGAGCTACAGAGTGAGACCCAGTCATGGAAAGAAAAAGAGAGAGAGAGAGAGAGAGAGAGAGAGAGAGAGAGAGAGAGAGAGAGAGAAAAAGAAGAAATTAACATAATCATAACCATTTTTTAAAATTATTTATTTATTTAATTATTTATTTAATGTATGTGAGTACACTGTAGCTGTCTTCAGACACACCAGAAGAGAGCATCAGATCCCATTACAGATGGTTGTGAGCCACCTTGTGGTTGCTGGGAATGGAACTCAGGACCTCTGGAAGAGCAGTCAGTGCTCTTAGCTGCTGAGCCATCTCTCCAGTCCCATAACCACTTTTTTTCATTAGACTTTTTCATGTGTATCCCAGGACAGAGTGGAACTTGAAATCCTCCTGCCTTAGCCTCTCAGGAGCTAGAATTACAGGCATGAACCATTCTGTTCAGCTTTTATCTTCAGTGTGTCTGTATTAGCAGTAATATAATGTCTGTAAAATTGTATCAAGAAGAAAACATCTTATGCTTATTCCACACATACCTTTTAGAAACCTCTTATTAGTAGTAATACTGGACAAATGACTACTTCAGTATTCTGAAGCCAAAGTCTCTGGGTTTGTTTTTATGATTGTTGTGTGTTTATGTATTTATGTGTGTGTAGGTGGTTTGTATATGCATGCATAAGTGTATGGAGGCCAGTTACTCCTAGTTTTATTTCTCTTACTGAACCTGAAACTTGCTGAACAATAAGCCCCAGGGACCTTCCTGTCTCTGCCTTCTCAGCCCTGAGAGTTGGCATCATCGGCCTAGCTTTTATGTGGGTACTGGAGGTGAAACTCTGGTCTGTGTGCTTAGCTATACCAAGTATTTTACTGATGGACTCATCTTTCCAACCCCTGGGATATTGGTTCCATTGATATTTTTTTTTAATTTACTGGCTTTTCACTTGCTAGTGAGAAATATTTGCACAAACTTAATTAAAGATCAGGCTATAAGAATGAAAAGAATTCTTTTGGTATCCTACAGATAACCTATTCAAAGGCAGACTCAATCTTTAATTAAAATTCAGAATGCTTTTAGAATTGCAGAGCCTTAATGAAAATTGTAAATTATCATGAAATTATTTTGTTTTGTTTTGTTATTTTTCTTCAAGCTAATAAGCACAAATGGGTACCACTCCACTTAGATGATGTGAGACCAGACAGCCAGGAAAGACCTGGGTCCCGGAACAGCTCTAGATGTCAACCTGAAGCAAATAAACCAGCACACAGTAATAGAAAAAGTGATACACGAAGTAAGTGTCATTTCAAGAGTGCCGTGAATTCGAACAAAAGTAGCTTTAGTGCTTACCATTGGAACTGTATAGAGTAAACTGCAGACACATCTCTTTAATTCTACATAGGACATGTCTAAGAGTAGTGCAAGTATGGCATGTAACAACAGGGCAAATATTTACATAGTGTAACTGTCTATAACCTATGTCCAATGTTGGTGCTTTTTTATCCTGGAATTCCCTCTGTAGAGGAGGCTGGCCTCAAACTCAGAGGGATCGGCCTGCCTCTGCCTCTGCCTCCTGAGTGCTGGGATTCAAGGCGTATGCCACAACCTCCTGGCTTATTTTTATATCTTATTTTATATTTTGAGACAGGACCTCACTACTTAGCTCACTATCTAGCCCAGCACTTGTTATTTATCTGACCTCAGACCTGTGATCTTCCTGCTTCAGCCTCCCAAGTGCTAGGATTACAGACAGGTTCCATCACTCTAGGCTTCTAGTCTTTCTTAAAACTCTGTGTCCCCATCTGGTCTGGCATACACATTTTGTTAGTAGGTTTTTTTCCTTAATCTTCACCATTGTCAACAGTTCCTCTGCTTTGACTGCCTTGATATTGATTTTTTTTAAAGATAATTGGGTGATGATGGTGATATGGTTTTCTGAGACTGGATCTCTGTGTAGCTATCTTTGTCTGGGACTCATTGTGTAATCCAGGTTGACCTTGAACTCAGATTGGCCTGCCTCTGCCTCCAATTAAATTTTGGAATTAAAGGCATGAACTATTCCCTGCAAGATAATAAGGTTGTTTTAAACAGATATTCTTTACTTTGGGTTATGTTTCCTTACAATTAGTTTTTAATTACAAAATTTTAGTAGAAATACTTTTTGTTTTTAAGATAGGGTCTCTATATAAACCAGAGATCCACCAGCCTCTTTTTATTTCCAAAGTGCTGGGAATAAAAGTGTGCACCACAGTGCCTGACATCTAAATACTTTTTAAAATGACACTTATGTTTAAATAACATTGAGCTTTTTTGTGAGTTTATTATGATATGATATAAAATAAGTCCTATTTTGGGTTAAGGAAGGACTCTCTGGTTTAGCTGTTTTAGATCTCAGTGAATATTGTTGCCCAGACTGACCTTGAACTCAAAGTCCTCCTACCTCAGCCTCCCAGTAGCTAGGACTGTAGGTATGTAACCATTTTTAGCAAGAGTATTTTAGGGACTGGAGTGGTTAAGAATGTTTACCTCTCTTGAAGATCAGTGTTAGGTTCTAGCACCTGCATGAAAGCCACCTGTAACTCCAGTTCCAAGGAAGGATCCAAGGGTCTCTTCTAGCATCTGTGGGCTCTTCTACACATGTGGCAGACGTAAATCCATACACAAACAGATACAT